>WWET01002447.1:10239-23663 GCA_011038615.1 Limnodynastes dumerilii
CGTACAGGTTAGTGTAGGTGGGTGGGGGGAACTAGTTAAATGAGGGTGGGGGGGCGGGCTAAGCGGCCATACGCTCCTGTGCGAGTAACTATTTTACGCTATCTACGTAGCGTTTTGTTACGTAGATTGCATACATGCAGTTTTAAATACCGCATGTGCGCAATCTACTTAACAAAACGCTATATAGATAGCGTAAAATAGTTACTGTGTGTAGTAGTTCACTTATGCTATGCTACGCCAGTTAGGTACGTCTTTAAAGACTGCACGTAGTTTCTTAAGAAGAAAAAGGACATACATGCATATCCGCACCTACTTATATCCTTTGGACCTGTGAATCAGGTCCTATGGGCTAGGTCTAGACTAAAGAACATTACAAAGTGCGTAAGTGGGATGTTTGGAGGGAAGCGTGTACAGAACTTAGTTCTGTATGATTGAAATTGCGAGGCAAGGGACTGTACTTTCCCACCACCCGCCAAGGTCGACAGGGGGATGCATTATAATTATAAAGTATGGGATTAGGTAGTTATGAGGGGATCAGTGATCGAACGCAATACTGATCTAATCGAGTGACTTTTGACTGCCTTATAGCAGCGTACTGTAAGTCACACAATCTCTGCACGAGAGAGGTGAGTGGCAGAGGGAGTTCCCTCCCCTCTTGTGTATTCAATATTCACATATGGAAAGCATGCAGGGGTTTAGATCAAGTCCTATTAGTTTCATTGGCTGAAAGGTGCCCACAATATCAATGGGTATCAGGATCCTTGTCTGGTCAAACCTTGCATAAGTCATATTGAAACCAGACAACAAACGATTACTTTATAGACACTGCACCTCTAATCCAAACCACTCCCCATTATCAATGCAGGTGACTACCACTGGGGCCCAGCTGCCAATTACGATGTCCGCATACCTTCCATATAGGTGGGCATAGCTATGTAAATGAGGGGTCGGGGGCAGGGAAGCCAAGATTGGAAGTGTCCAGATTTCCTACCGACAGTGGGGAGTGCAGGGGCTGTGCACTCACCACTACGGAAGCATAATTACGGAACCCCGTAGTTACGGAACCACTGAGTGTGGGCGTCAGGATCTGGCCCATAGTTTTTCTAGGTAAAAGGAGGGGGTTCCAGTGCAGTCTCCGGGGGAAGTTAGGAGATGTCGTGGGGGGAGGTATGTAGATTAGGCAATGAGGGCGGTTTAGAAAAAGTCTGTGCGTATTTTCCCTACTTATGAGGAAAAATACGCACGGTTAGTTAAGGTTGCCTATGGCACTCGTAAGTCCTTTTTATCCTTTATGTTTCTATTCTTTATGCAATATGGTTCACTACCTGAGGAGGATACCATAAGTTTCTACATCACTACACTCATTTAAACTAAGTTGTGTAAGTCCCTTGTGTTGGAACATCCGCGCATGTGAGATGTTCCGACAGCGTAAGTTCTAATGTACGTAAAGTGTGTGGGGGTCAGGATCTGGCCCATTAGCTCTTTGTTACACACCACCGCAGGCATCGGGTGGTGTGTAACGCTGTGGCTCTCGCTCCCGCTTCTCTCCTGCACTGCTCCCCGCCTCCCGCAGCACCTCCGGTCTCTCGATCCTGGCAGCGTCCGTCGGCTCAGTCAGGGCCGTATGGGCGCCGCCATCTTGCGTCCACAGCGTCAGCGGTTCCCATAGCAACCCAGCCGCGGGCCAATCATCATCAGAGGCGGTCCTATGCTCCTGCACTCGCGTCCAGTCAGCTGTAGGGGATTCTGGCGCGAGTAGCAGCGCTTTCCATTGGTGCCCTTCTCATTTATCAACCTGGCACTTACTGCAGGTAAGTGCCGGTTATAGCTTCTGCTGCCCCGTGCTTTTCCTCTGTTTCTTGCCTCTCTTATCTTCTGATCCGTTGCCTTGTACTTTCTTGAGTGTCCCATCGTTGCCCTGCCTAGCTCCTCCTTGTAATCCTTTTGTATACTTCTCCCCTCTTTTCATATTGTATTTCCCTGCCTGTATTTACCATCTCCTTTCCTGAGTGCCTGTTTATATTATTCCCCCCTCCAGGGGGCTCCCCGCTGGTGTGCGTGAAGTGTGAGTTCCCTAGTCAGTCTGGTTAGTCTGTCCTGTCCTGTCTTCCCGGTTCCGTCTGTTTAGTGTTTATTGTTGTTTGTTTAGTGCAGTTCCTTCTGTTACTACTACACCCACTTACCTGCTTTGCTCATCCATTTCCTTTATCCCATTTTTCCTGTTCCGGGTTTTCTCTAAGGTGCGTATCCTGAAGAAGTCTCACCAGCTCCAGTCTATCCCCACCATCAGGGGCTCTAGCGAACACTCAAGACGGACGCAGGCTCTACGTACTGGTGAGTTTACCCGAGTTCTCTCTCTCTCTCTCTCTCTCTCCGTGTGGTCACCCGGGTACTCTGTCCAGGTGAAACCAGGGTACCCTAACATATATATATATATACATATATTATAGTATAGTGTGTATCAATAAATATAAAAAAATACTTTTTTATAATAAATATAAAATAAAAATAATAAAATAAAATTACTCACCGTTAAGATGTCCTCTATCTTGGGAAGAGTCACTTGTAGTTTTCTACATCTTTAATCTTCATCTGTATTTTCTTAACGAAGAATCTTTTCTTGCTTGCAGACTCTTCTCTGGTACAGAGCTGAGGATGTTTCTGGGTTTCTATGTTTATCTTTGGCCTCTTGCAGCCCTTACGACGATGTCCAGGTCCTTCCAGCTTGAGGGTGACGCAGTTAGTGACCATTCCGTCACTAGAGGTCCCCCGTTTATATAAATAATGACGTCACAGACACTAGAGGTGTCACACTCTAATCAGCAAATTATTCCAAAACACCTGCAAAGTGTTCATGAGCTGTTAAATGGTCTCTCAGTCTGGATCAGTAGAATTCACAATCATAGGGAAGACTGCTGACCTGACAGTTGTGCGGAAAACCATCATTGACACCCTTAACAAAGAGGAAAAGCCTCAAAAGGAAATTGCAAAAGAAGTTGGATGTTCTCAAAGTGCTGTATCAAAGCACATTAATAGAAAGTTAAGTGGAAGGGCAAAGTGTGGAAGAAAAAGGTGCACAAGCAGCAGGGATGACCGCAGCCTGGAGAGGATTGTCAGGAAAATTTCATTCAAAAGTGTGGGGGAGCTGCATAAGGAGTGTACTGAAGCTGGAGTTAGTGCATCAAGAACCACCATACCCAGACAGATCCTAGACATGGGCTTCAAATGTCGTATTCCTCTTGTCAAGCCGCTCCTGAACAACAAACAATGTCAGAAGCATCTTACCTGGGCTAAAGAAAGAAAGAACTGGTATGTTGCTCAGTGGTCCAAAGTCCTCTTTTCTGATGAGAGCAAATTTTGCAACCAAGGTCCCAGAGTCTGGTGAAAGAATGGAGAGGCACACAATCCCAGATGCTTGGAGTCCAGCGTGAAGTTTCCATAACACCTCAGCAGTGCCACAGGCTGATAGCATCCTTGCCACGTTGCATTGATGCAGTAATTTGTGCAAAAGGGTCCCAAACCAACTACAGAGTACTTATGCATGATTTTACTTTACAGAGGGCTGACATTTCTGTATTTAAAAACATTTTTTTTTTTTCCATGTAATATTCTAATTTAGTGAGATTTAGATTTTGGGGTTTTCATAAGCTCTAAGCCATAATCATCAAAATGAATACAAATAAAGGCTTGAAATATCTCACTTTGCATGTAATGAGTCTATATAATATATTAGTTTCACCTTTTAAGTTGAATTACTGAAATAAATGAACTTTTGAACGATATTCTAATTTTTTGCGTTTCATCTGTATGCTGGAAGCATGAGCCATGGAAGAATACATAATGGAGAATTCCATAAAGGTTTCATATGACCTTCTAAATCCCCAATCAGAGCCAGGTTCTTCATCATCTGCAAGATGGATGTGTCCCTTAGACTTTGTATTGGCTACCATGGGGTAGATCCAGAAATCCACTTGCAATACGTTTACTTGCGTAGCGTATTTACGCGTGCGTACCTTCTATACACTCCCCTTGGCACACCCCTTGAATGTACGTATTTTGACCGAGTTCCGCTTTCCAAACCCTACCTTAACTTTTAGAACAATATAAAAAACAGATGGGGAGGTAAAGAAAGCGCTAGGTTTACCCCTGATTAATTTAACTCACCTAAAAATCCTATCTCAATAAAACCTATACCTAATATTTCTAATCACATAAAATATCCCAATATTTATAAAACATAAAACAATTAATCCAAATAATCTATAGGTGTTGGTGTAGGAGCTAATATCCTTTTTTAAAACAACATTAAAATTAATTAAGATTAAGATTAAATTGCACAAAGAGTCAAATGTAGCAATGTTCACAATCCAATGTTGCAATTTCTGTGATCCTTGTTCAAATGTTACTCCCCCAGAAACCAAGGTGGGAATTAATCATGTAAAAAAGAAAAGAAAACAAATGTTAAGTATTCACATTTAATAAGCCAACCTTGTGGCAGAATTATACAAAATAAAAAACTACATCCACACAATGTTATGGCGGGTATATAGTAAGGTGGCACAGTAACCAATCTTTGGGAGTCAGAATAAATGCAGTGTTCTCCCCAGGGCATTTTAGCCGGGTGCTGCACCCAGCAATTTTAGCTTACCACCCGGCCAGACCTGACCAAAACGTTTGTGATTTTACTCCTGGTTATGCTCCAATGGGCCGTAAAAGCTTTCTGACACTGCTGCACGTCAAGCAGAAGCAGCAGAAACTCTGTATAGAAGACAACCTGAAGCTTCCTTTCCTTCAGTGTGACGCTGACATGACCTAAGGTCACGCCAGCATCACTCGCACACAGAGAAGTAAGGGGGAAAATACTGGATGGCTGGAGACACACGACAGCCCTGTCTCGTTGGCTCCGCCAGTAGATCACAACCAACAGGGCAATATAGTTACAAGACAGGCACATTGTAATGCCCTAGAAGCTTAGTTCCCAGTAGTGCAGCACCAGCGAGGCGTTTTGCCGTGGGAACGAATGTCTGGATCCCGTCAAGTATTATTATTGCAAAGTATTACGCTGCTCCCACCCAGCTGGTATTTAATACCACCCGGCTGGCAATATTTTCTGGGGAGAACACTGTAAACGGATCAATATTACCCAAGTGAGGGTGCCCCCGACCCGATGGGGTGAACAGAGATGATGTTCGTCAAGTGACAAGCGGCCTCCACGTACGCTGTCTCCTCCTGGTGCAAGCAAATGACCCCCTCCTCTGAGCAACAAAGTCTGCGACTCCCGAAGTGGATTCTCCTGTGTCTCCTCGTGCCGTGCTGTCCTCTGACGCGTTTCGGGCGCGATCCGCCCTTTTTCAAAGAGATATAACAGCACTGACAGTCCTTGGCTTTTTCAAGAATAGCCACCCAATCAAAAGCTTACCTAACACCAACACCTTGAAGCTGCTCACATGTCCATAAACTTTAACCCTATAACTCACATATCGGCACTGGCATAACTTTGCGGCAGTTCAAATCATACATCTGGAAAGCAACTCACTATAAAACCTACGATGTGTATGTCACAGTGAGCAAAAAGTTAATCATCCACCTCCTACCTTTCTATACATAAAAATAAAAAGATTAAAATCAATACAAAAATATGATGTCTATAATACATACCATAAATGAGTCATACAATTAAATACATCAACATAGCATTAATAGTATTAACACTTCAATTCTTATTGCATCAATAACATAAAAAATTTAACTAAAAAACAATCCATAATAATCCCCTAAATACCTATTATAGTAATCATAATACCATGGGACATAATCCACATGAAAACTTGTACCTATCATGGACTCTTTATAAGTAATATAAACAAATAAATAACCAGCATTCTATTTTCTAAAACAATAATAAATAATTAGTAATAATTAATAATAAATACATCAGCATAATATTATTAGTATTAACACTTCAATGATTCCTCAACATTAACAATTTACCTAACTAAAACCGATCCATAGTACTCAACTAAATATCTTATTATAATAAAAATGTATATGATCATAATACCATGGGACATAATCCGCAAAGGAACTAATCCCTGTCATAAATCTTTATAAATAAATAAATAAATAAATAACCAGCATTCTATTTTCTAGAACATAACATTAATTAAATAATTTCTATAACATTTATACAATTAAATAAATGAAGGACCCCCCTCCTTCGTAATAAAAACTCTACCGTAATTGAACCCAACGCTTATGACATCACATCCAAAACGCGTCAGTTTAAAACATCAGAGAGAAACATATCGCTGGTGGATAAAAATAAACCTAGGAATAGTGCCATCCCAGGGGTAATGTACCCATAGAAGAATGACTCACGACGCACGTCAATCCCTTCTCCCTCCCACAGGTACCACAATTCTATTATATACCACTTAATGACAGCATTCCAGCTTTATTCCCTAGATCATGTACCAGAAGAAATACTAGCCCCTGATTAAAATATTAAATAACAGTGACCTCTGATAACCAAATAATATATCAAACATAAATCCAACAAACAATTTTAATTATTGAAAGTAATGAACCTTAAGCCAAAAGGACCATATATATTAAATCATATAGGATTCGACTCTCTCTAGAAGGACGACCCACGACACAAGTCAGTCCCGTCACCCTCCTATCGAACTCTATATAGGTCCCACTCAAACCCTATAACCTAAAACACTATTCATCTCAATTGAAACCATGAACCTGAAAGAAAGGGGGGAAGGGGGGGATTTTATTCTTAAAACTACATGTATTAATGGTCAGATCGACCTTACATAGTGATTTCTTTACTGTGTGTACCTCTGGTGTATTTCAGTGGGGTACTATACTAAAGGAATTATAAATATATGTAAGTGATCAGAACATGGTAATTTCTACATTATGTGTCTCTTGTGTATTTGTGTGGGGTTAGTGATAGTGTGAACTCAAAAATACAAGACCAGTGTTAAACTGTGTTAAAAAATGTGGAAACAAAAAGTGTATTAAGGTGAAAAAAGTGGATATTAGCATAATTAAATAAGTTTTTTAATTTATAGGAAGAGGGCTGGGACCACCCTCACATAGTCAGAACCTCGCACCGATCCATATGGAGCCACCACCTACAGTACTTGATATTCCCAGGGGATCTCCCACCCTGGTACTGGCCAAGCCCAATTCTGCTTAACTTCCAAGATAGGACAGAATTGGGCATGACCAGGATGGTATGACTGTAGGCAATGTAATCACTTTCTTACCTCTTCAGGTTGACATTGGTGACCCCTTGACCTCCCTTCCATTCAGTGAATCTGAAACATTAAATAAATAATTAAACATGCAAAAACATGAGTGTTTGCGTGAATTTTTTTAGTGCAAAAAAGGTAAAATGACAGCTAGAATTAAATAAAAAGGGAATAGGTTAAGAAGAAAGTATAAAATTCTTGGTATTTATAAAAACCATTTTAACCGATGTCATTCGCTCACGTATGTATGTGCAACACGTATTTATGCAGCTAAGCACGCCCATACTGTACACTTTAAATTAGAGATGAGCGGATTCAGTTCCCAGAGAACCGAACACACCCGAATTTGGGGATCCGAGGCGGGATCTAAGCATGGCTCGGATGTTCCCACCTGCCTCGGGTGACGTCACATTTGCCGGACTTGTCCGGCATTCAGCGCAGGACGCAGCGCAGAGGAAGGAGCGAGGGAACGCGGCAAATGTAAGTAAGTTACAGTGAGGGAAGCTGGGCACTTGAATTAAGTACTGGGGGGAGCTGGACAGATGATGGGAATACTGAAGGGGGGGAGCTGGACACATGATGGGCCTGATCCAGAGCTACGAAAATTCGCACGGCGGGCAAATGCGTACGTTCGACCGTGCAAATAAACATACACGCCCCTAACACTCCCATAGTAAAGTACCTGCTTACGACGCCTATACCCTACACTGGGTACGACCGTCGGCCGTACGAAAATTCGCACAAAATACGCTGAGCGGACGGGCTTAGCACGCCCATACTGTACAATTTAAATGGCTATCCCCGCCTCCCTGTAGTAAAACGGGCGCCCAGGCGACCATCGTACTGAACGCACGCCCATCGAGCGAAAAATTCGCTCACAATACGACCGCTATTCGCTCATGACGCCCGGGCGACCGGAAGCTGTCATACTGGGCATGCGCGTTGCGAATTTTTTACCGAATTTTCGCTTACGATGAGCGTACGCTCGCTTGCGGTCGTAGCTCTGGATCAGGCCCAATGTCCCATACTCACAATTTTTGCAGTTGCGGCGTAATTGTTCTTCCATTACAGATCTTGTGACACAAGCAGAAGTTTATAAATCTCGGTTTCTTGAACGGCATTATCCTGAATCCCTTATAGCTACCAGAAGGCTTTTGCTACTGATAGACTCTCTCTATTGACTTATAAGGATTCTGCCAGACCCAAAGTCCCTGCATTGAGTGAAGGTGGTTGTATTGATTGCCCTTTAGTCACCGACTATAATAAATTAGGTGGAGAAATAAAAGGGATTGTGGCCAAACATTGGTCAGTTTTAAAATTAGACCCAATATTAGGACCAGTCTTACCAGCTCAGCCCAGCATGAAATTTAGAAGGGCTAAGAATCTTAAGTCCTTGTACTGGGGGGGCTAGAGGCAGATGATGGGGGAATACTGGGGGTCTGGAGGCATATGATGGGAGTACTGGGGGGTCAGGTGGCACATGATGGGAGTGGGGTAGAGCTGGTGGCATATTATGGGAGTACTGGGGGGGCTGAAGACATGATTAAAATTTCTTGGGGGCCTGAAAGCAACAGATGGGAGTACTGGGGGAGGGGGGGTCACATATGATGGGATACTATGGGGGGCTGGAGACATGATGGGAGGGCTGGGGGGGGGAATCTGGACACATGATGGGAATACTGGGGGGAAGCTGGACAGATGATGGGAATACTATGGGGAGCTGGAGAGATGATGGGAATACTGTGGGGAGCTGGACAGATGATGGGAATACTAGGGAGGGAGCTGGACACATGATGGGAATACTAGGGGGGAACTGAACACATGATGGGAATGCTGGGGGAGGATCTGGACACATGATGGGAATACTGAGGGGAGCTGGACACATGATGGGAATATTAGGGGGGGGAGCTGGATGTATGAAAGAAATACTGGGGGAGCTGGATACATGATGGGAATACTTGGATGACAGGAGACATGATGGGGGATTCTGGGGGTCTGTAGACATGATGGGTGATACTGGGGTGCTGGAGACATATAATGGGGGGATACTAAGGGGCTGGAGACATACAATGGGATTACTAAGGGTTTGGCTGCGGTGCTGTGTGACAAGGGGCTGCCACGTGGGACTGTGTACTGTGTAGGGGCTGTGTACTGTATAGGGCAGGGGTGGCCAGACTTTCAGATTTAGGGATCTACTCTAAATGTAAAAAATCTTTTGAGATCTACCGTAGTCCAAAATAATCATAATACAATACTTTTTAGGGGGCTATGAGCCAATGAACACAAAAAACAAATAAAACTATAATTTCCAGACTCCATGTCTGCCCCTTGTAATGTCCAGCCTCTATGTCTGCCCCTTTTAATGTCCAGCCTTCATGTCTTCCCTTTGTAATGTTCAGCCTCCATGTCTGTCCCTTGTAATGTTTAGCCACCATGTATGCCCTTTTAATGCCCAGCCACCATGTCTGCCCCTTATAACTTTCAGTCCATATGTCTGCTTTACTATGGTCAGCCTCCATGTCTGCCCCTTATAACATCCAGCCTCCATGTCTGCCTCTTTATTGTTTGACCAGACTTCATGTGTGCACCTTATAATGTCCAGTCTCCATATGTGCCCCATATAATATCCAGCCTCCATGGGTGCTCCCTATAATGTGCAGCCTCCATGTCTGCCCCTTATAATGTCCAGCCTCCATGTGCACCCCTTATAATGTCCAGCATCCATGTTTGGCCCTTATGTCCAGCCTCCATTGTCTGCCCCTTATGTCCAGCCTCGATAATCTGCTCCTTATTGTTACAGCTGCCTTCTAACGGCAAGCTGCACGCACTGCTCCTATCCCCATTACTATCTTACCTTGCTCCAGTGGATTCCCCTGCCGGCAGGCTCCTTAGCAGCAGCATCCATAGTTACCTCATGTGCAGCTTCTCTGTTAGCCACATGCTCTGCCTGCAGGGTTCTTATGCCTTCTGCTGCTTGTGTCACTTCCTGGTTGGGGGCTGGGTTGCTGGCCAATCACTGTGCAGCTGTCTCTATTTAGTCTCCCTCTCACTTCTCCCAGGTGCTGGTTATAGAGTCTCTTCATCAGTTCTGTGACCTGCTTCTTTCTGTGTGCCTAGTGCTTCCAGCCTAGTGATCTGACCGTTGCCTGACCTACTTACCTGCCTTGAATCCTGCCCTAGCTCCCTTGTGTTTCCTGCCCAGGTTCTCACCCCTACCTTGTACTTACCTTCCCTGCAGTTCCTATCCTTACCTTGAGTGAATGTTTATGTTACCTCTTTGGAGGCACCGCTGTGTGCTTGAGTGTGTGATAGCCCTAGTACGCCATGTACCGTCTTGTGAACACTCTTCTGTCCCACGTGCTGCGTTAAGTGTTCTGTGTTGTCCGTTACAGTCCGCTCGCTTCTGGACTACTACTCCCACTATCTATAAACTACTCCCGTCCCTCCTGTCTGGTGTACACTCCTGGTGTTTCTCTCCTTTCCACGAGTCTGGTTCACTGGGGTCTGTCCAGGCTATCAGGCCGCTGCCCAGTCCATCCCCACCATCAGGGTTACTGGTGAAGACCCCCTGGATAGTAAAGTCTCCGGTCTCCGGAAACCTACTCGTTCACTCTGCCTGTCTCCTTAGTGGTCACCTCGGTTCTCACCGGGTAATCCCGGGGTACCACAAATACCCTCTCTTTGACCACTCCGGTTCTAACCAGGTAAACCCGGAGTGTCATAACACTTATGTCCTGCTTCCATTATCTGCCCCTTATGTCCTGCCTCCATTATCTGCCCCTTATGTCCAACCTCCATTGTCTGCCCGTATATTCAGCCTCCATTGCCTGCCCCTTATATTCAGCCTCCATTGTCTGCCCTTATATCCAGCTTCCATTGTCTGACCCTTATTTCCAGCCTCTGGTACTTACCTTTGATGTCTTCTCTCTTCCTCCACGGCGCTCCCTCTCTCTGCTGCTGCCTCTCTCAGTTTGTCGGTGGTCACGTGGTGTAGTAGTGGTAATACAGGGCTCCTACGGAAGCCCTGTAGGCCAAAATCTGTTTGTAGAATGGCAGTGACCGCATAGGTTCGGCCACTGCCATTCATAGTAACAGATTTGGTCCTACAGGGCTCCTGTAGCAGCCCTGTATTACCTGTACTGTGCAGTGTAAAGCCCTTTTGCGTATGTAGCGGCTTGGGCTTTACATAAAAAAAAACAAAAAACACAACTTTGTCCAAAGAGTCTTATCTCTCGGGACAAATTGTGAAGTGGTAATCGGAACACTTGCGAGACGTGATGAACTGGTCACCCGGCCGCGGCCGACCAGTCGATCGCGATTGACTGTTTGGCCACCCCTTGTATATGGGCTATGAACTGTATAGGGGCTGTGTACTGTATAGGGGCTGTGTACTGTATAGGGACTGTGTACGGTATAGGGACTGTGTACTGTATAGGGGCACTGCTATACTGTGGTTGTGCTCTGCCCAACCTCAGTGTGTGACGATTGTCTTTTTTGTGGACAGATTTGTGCGACAATCACAAAGTGTCTTCTGTCAGAGCTCGGATCTCCGTGCATGCCTCGGATGAAGTCACAGAGGCCGATCTTCCAAATCCCATGGAGGACCTTGTGGGATTTTGGCATTCAACGGCACAGGAAAGAGCGAGGGACGCAGCCTCTAGTGTCTATGACGTCAAATACAATAAAAGGGTGACCTCTAGTGACCGAATGTTCATTAGCAGTGGCACCCCAGAACAGGAAACGGAAGAAGTCAGACAATCTTCTAGCAATGGAGCAAGTCATCCCAAGACAATGGGGCAGATCCTGAACTACGCTTTTCCGCGAATTTACGTGTGGCGGACACGTAAATTCGCAGAATTGTACGCACTGCGCATGCGCACCGCAGAAAATACGCACATTCGCGTAGCGTATTTTCTAACGTAAGGAGAATTCACGTATTGCGAACGTAATTACGTGTGGGCGTGCCAAAATTACGTTAGTGACGAATACGTGCGTTTTACGTGAAGTAGGCGGGGGGGTATTTAAAGTGTACAGTATGGGCGTGCTAAGCTGCGTACGTTCGCGTAGTCTGTACGCACGTTAGCGGACGTATGCTGTTACGTTTGGAAAAGTTAAGGTAGGGTTTGGGTAGCGTATTTTCACAAAATACGTCCGTGCAGGGGGTGTGTTAAGGGTAGCGTAGCGAATTTACGTACACGAAAATTCGCTACGCGAACAAACGTACGGCAAACGTTGTTCAGGATCTACCCCAATGACTGCAAAACAGGGAGTCAATACACTATAATTTCATGTTTAATATTTCTGTTTATTGTGGAAACAGTTTTTTTTTTTCTGCATTATTTTACCCCTTGTCAGACTGATGCATATAGTACTATAAGGCTCAGCATGACCACAAACACACGTCCATGCTGTGCCTTATAGTACTATATGCATCTTCATGCTAAGGGATATAGGCCCGTATTCAGACCACCAGACATATTGCATATACATACGGTGTTTACCGAAATTGGATACTGCGCATGCGTGGTAATTTTTTTATGTAATCTACGTATCTTTTCGTTACGTAGATACGGTGTTAAAGACCGCATCTATGCAAACTACATAATGAAAAGATACGTATATTAGGTTAACAAATTACTACACATGCGCAGTATCCAATTTCGGTAAACACTGGACGTATATACAATACGTCTGGTGGTCTGAATTCGGGCCATAATAATGCTTGTTGATTTTTAAATGGCGATGTTTCCATTTAAAAATCGATCAACATCGACAGCGATTATTAATCACAGGACAAAATAGTGGCATAGTAATTGCCGTGATTACCAAAAAAAGTGTGGCAAAATCACTGCGATGTCTAGCGATGAATAATCACTGTCAAAATATGACTGGGGGAGCTGGACACATGATAGGAATACTGGGGGAGCTGAACACATGATGGGAATACTGTGGGGAGCTGGACACATGATGGGAATACTGAGAAGACAGGAGACATGATGGGGATACTGGGGAACTGGAGGCATATGTTGGTGGATACTGGGGGGACTGGCCACTGGGGACATATGATTGGAATACTGGGGAACTGGAGACATATAATGGGGGTTACTGGAGGTCTGGAGACATATGATGGGGGTACTCGGGGGGATGGAGACATAT
>WWET01002447.1:31272-57706 GCA_011038615.1 Limnodynastes dumerilii
AGGGTGTTTCCATAGTAACTGCGGGCAACATCTGCCCGGCGCATGCGCATTAGAGCTACGGCCGCCGTGCTAGCGACGGCGGCCGTAGCTCTGGATCAGGCCCATACTCTGGGCAGATCAACCCACTCTCCTTGTCTCAGCATCCGTAGACATATAAACTGGGCCAGATCGAAGCATAAAAGAGTCTAGTGAAACGAGCAATAAGGACTCTATTATATAGTGTATACAGTGCAAAACCAATCCGCTGCGGTGCACACCACACACGGCGGCAAATGCATCCCCAAGCTCACAAATGACTAGATGGCAGTCCGGCATACTCTCAGACACAGAAGACACAGAGAATAACATGAACACAGGAAGATATATCTTTAAATTAGTGCCATCATTAGCATCTTAAAATATGCTTATTGAGACCAGTGATAGTTGCTACACCACCTATTCGATTGAAGAATACTCACAAAATATCCCAATGGGATTAATAATGGCGTGAGGGGAATCTGAAGTTAACATACAGTATATAATTAATACATGCACGTAGTATATAGCTGTATCATTACCAAGATATTGCTTGGAAACAACTAACGGGTAAGTGAGAGATGTAAAACCATAATCAATCAGTGTCTATAAAAAGTGGACAGATTAAACTCCTCATTCAGCCCCAAAGGGGACATGGATTTGCATAAATGTATGAGCCTTGATTCCTTTTGTAGCAGTAACAAATCTCTATTATCTCCCCTGCGAAGAGGGGGAACATGCGCGATGGGCATAAATTTTAAGTCACGTAATGTGTGCTTGCATTCGACAAAATGATGCGCCACTGGAGGAGTTTTAGCATCTATCAACTGGAATGCTTTTTTAATCGATGATTGATGTAGCGCTTAGCGCTCTTTCAAGCGTCTACTAGTCTTTCCAATGTATACCTTAGGACACGGGCAAACGACCACATAAACAACAAACCTGCTATCACAGGTCAATCCGTGGTTGACCCTAATAGTTAAGTCCAAGTTGGGGTGTTTAAAATAATCTCCTAATAGTAGAAGGAACCTGTTGCCCATTTATATTAGGGCTGATTTAAGCTGTCCAGTGTCTGACATGATACGTGTAGCCCGAAGCATCTGCGAAAAAGGCAATCCACTCTTGAGTGGTTGAGGGTGGAAGCTATCGGCCCTCAACAAAGTGTTTTTGTCCGTTGATTTTCAAATAAATTAGTCACAAATCCTGCATCGGTTTGCGTGATAGATACATCCAAAAAACTGATTTTGTATATACTAAGTTCCATAGTGAAACGAATGGTGGTATCCAGACTGTTGAGTTTATGTAAAAAAGTATGCAACTCCAAAGCTTAACCAGTCCACAAAAAGAAAATGTCGTCAATGAAACTAACATAAAATAGGCAATATTTAGAAAAATCTGAATCCTGAAACATAAACCGATGTTCATAGTGATGTATAAAAAGGTTAGCATACGATGGGGCCATGTTTGACCCCATCGCCGTGCCTTGTAGTTGCAAATAATAAGTGAACTGGAACAAAAAATAGTTTCTCGTGAGAATGAAAGTGATGAGTGACAACAAAAACTGAACTGGGGGGCCTATATATAGACTGGAGGAGGCAATAGAAGTTGCTACTGCCTCTAAACCTTCCTGATGTAAAATACTCGTATAGAGACTTCCTATGTCCAAAGTCACCATCAGGCATTTTTTGCCCTCAGTGTTGATCAATTTTAGTCGTCTCAAGAAATCGGTTGTTTCACGGATATAGCTTTCAGTTCATTGTACAACTGATTGGAGCATAAAGTCCACATATTGCAAAAGAGGTTGACATAAAGATCCACGTGATGAGATAACTGGATGACCGGGAGGATTGTCCAAGGTTTTATGCACCTTTGGTAGAATATAAATGAGAGGTACTACAGGTGTATCTTGTCTGAGAAAGCGTGAGGTCACTTCACTGATGATATCATTATGAACTGCCTCTAATAGCAAAGTGTCAATCTCTTTCTTATATGTAGAAGTTGGATCAAAACTGAGTTGCTTATAGCATGTATTATCGATATTGCCTATTAATCTCAGTGATATATGAAGATATATCAGGTATGACAACTGAGCCACCCTTGTCCGCTGGTCTAATCGTAATGCCCTCATTCTTCCTCAAGCTGATAACCACCTCTCTTTCATCTTTGGAAAGGTTATGATAGTGGATTACATTGTTGGACAACTGTGCATTGACATCCCTTTTAATAAGGCAAATAAACGTATCTATAGAGGAACAAAAAAGGTCCGGTGCTCCAAACGTACTATATAACATATTAAATAACACTATGTGTTAGCACATAAATAAAAAGGAGGTTTAGTTCACAATATAGCTATATTGGGTTAAGCTCACCTGCCCAGCGTCAAGGCACCTCCTGTAGGTGAGTCCCTATCCATTTGCTATATGTGTACACAGGAGGTCTCTATAGAGGAGTTCTGGACCTGCGGTTCAAACCTGGATTTAGGCTTGAATCTATCTAGTATGGGATCGTTTCGCTCACCCACTGTTTGACTGGGTTGTTTTGAAAAATAATTTTTCAATCTCAATAATCGTTGGAATTTATAGATGTCAATTTCCAGGTCAAACGGATCGGATTTATTGGTTTGGACAAAGGAAAGACCCTTACTCAAAAAACACATTTCTGAGGGAGTGGGGGGATAAGATGAAAAGTTGAAAACTACAGTCTCTGTTTGCCCATACTTCCTCCTCTCTGATCTAGCTCTGAACCACCTTCCGCCCCTTCTACACAGTTTTTCAGACGGCTTCTGGTGTTGATGTCCTCCCGAAAAAAAGGTGCACGTGTTTTCTTGTTAGATTTATTTTTTTGTGGTTGATCAGAGTCACTGCAAGAAGTCTGGGAATCCACATCTGTATACGACCGATCTTCAAATCTACCTCTATTTCTGCGTGTAAAGAAAGGTTTAGGCCTTGTCCATGTGTTCCCTGTCAGCCAAGCGTACACCCACCCGTCCTTATAGTCGTCTTTGACGATCTTGTATTTATTTTTCTTGAAGCTGAGGAGCTCAGATTCAAATCTATGTAAGTTATCCTCGATTTTTTTAGCCAATCAGTGGATTTGTCAGATGTCAGAATTTCTAAACCAGATACCTCCCGATCAGCAATTTCTTTGCTTATATTGGCACTTTCTTGAGTGACTCTTTGAATAACCAAAATCATTAAATCGAAGGAGCACTGGTTTAGTATTTGACACCACTGGGCGCAAAATTGTTTATCATTGCACCCAATGGTGGGTTATTGTGTAATTTCAGCTCAATAAGGCATTTTTTCAATTTCATAAAATCATGAAAGACATCAATAGGGGAATCTACGTCAAAGGCTAATTGTTCGGTGTCTGTGGCTAAAATCCTGGTAATGTCTTCCTGAGTGAATCGCTTGGTGCTTAGCAAAGATTCAGATAGATCTGATAGTTCATCCATGACATACAAATGATTTCTTAAAAAATGTTATATCACTGCAGTGCAATCACAAAAAGTAAACGGTATATACAAAGAGAGTGATGCACATACCAAACCTGTAAACCAGGGATATGTATAGTGTCCAATGGGTGCTCAGGCTGGAAGTCAACAAAGCAAAAAATCCACTGGGGAATCCCCCAACAAGATAGAGCTAAGCACACCAATATTTCAAAATGTTCAAAAATGAATCAAATACAAAAGCAAGAACCATAGTAGTCACTCAGGGGTAGAATCACAAGGAAAAAAACTGATGATCCAGCATAACAAATATGGCTTAGTTGTCATACTTGATACATCTTCATATATCACTGAGATTAATAGGCAATTATCCGATAATACATGCTATAAGCAACTCAGTTTTGATCCAACTTCTACATATAAGAAAGAGATTGACACTTTGCTATTAGAGGCAGTTCATAATGATATCATCAGTGAGGTGCCCTTATGCTTTCTCAGACAAGATACACCTGTAGTACCTCTTATTTATATTCTACCAAAGGTGCATAAAACCTTGGACAATCCTCACTGTCGTCCAATTATCTCATCACGTGGATCTTTATGTCAACCTCTTTCGCAATATGTGGACTTTATGTTCCAATCAGTTGTACAAGGAACTGAGAGCTATATCTGTGACACAACTGATTTCTTGAGACGACTAAAATTGATCAATACTGAGGGCAAAAAATGACTGATGGTGACTTTGGATGTAGGAAGTCTCTATACCAGTATTTTACATCAGGAAGGTTTAGAGGCAGTAGCAGCTTCTATTGCCTCCTCCAGTCTATATATAGGCCCCCCGGTTCAGTTTTTGTTGTCACTCATCACTTTCATCCTCACGAGAAACTATTTTTTGTTCCAGTTCACTTATTAATTGCAACTACAAGGCACGGCAATGGGGTCAAACATGGCCCCATCATATGCTAAACTTTTAATGCATCACTATGAACATCGGTTTATGTTTCAGGATTCAGATTTTTCTAAACATTGCCTATTTTATGTTCGTTTCTTTGACAACATTTTCTTTTTGTGGACTGGTTCAGTTTTGGAGTTGGATACTTTTGTACATAAACTTAACAGTCTGGATACCACCATTCGTTTCACTATAAAACATAGTATATACAAAATCAGTTTTTTGGATGTATCTATCACGCAAACCGATGCAGGATTTGTGACTAATTTATTTCGAAAATCAACGGACAAAAACACTTTATTGAGGGCCGATAGCTTCCACCCTCAACCACTCAAGAGTGGATTGCCTTTTTCGCAGATGCTTCGGGCTACACGTATCACGTCAGACACTGGACAGCTTAAATCGGCCCTAATATAAAAGGGCAACAGGTTCCTTGAAAGGGGATACAAAGCCTCAGAGGTTAAATTAGCCATGAATAGGTGTTTGACTCTAGACCTGGACGCTCTATTTGAGAAACAGGAAAAGAATGTCAGTGGCGATAGACTAGTTTTTTCTACTAAGTACTCCTTAATGTCTAAATTCCTTAAAACACCGCATATACGCAATCTACATATCGAACCGCAGATTACGTACAATAGCTACTATGCATGCGCAGTAGCTACTGTTTATTGAACTACGTCCGTCTATGGAAGACGGACGTAGTTCTGGATCCGGTCCATTATGAGTACAGGTCCTAGGATAGGCCATATGCTACAACAGCTGCCCCTCTTCTGTTTTAAACGAGGGTTCCAACCTCAAAGAAGCATTGGTTATGACAGTTGTAATTGGGACACCCAAACGTACTTGGTTATCACAACAAAAAGATGTGCTCAAATGTGGGGGGTGCATCAATTTCCCCTTTCTACTATTAGGAGATTGTTTATGCGGTTGTTTGCCCGTGTCCTAAGGTATACATTGGAAAGACTAGTAGACGCTTGAAAGAGTGCTTAGCGCTACATCGGTCATCGATTAAAAAAACATTCCAGTTGATAGATGCTAAAACTCCTCCAGTGGTGCGTCATTTTGTCGAATAGAAGCACACACATTACGTGACTTAAAATGTATACCCATCGCGCATGTTCCCCCTCTTCGCAGGGGAAATAATAGAGATTTGTTACTGCTACAAAAGGAATCAAGGCTCATACATTTATGCAAATCCATGTCCCCTTTGTAGTATTTTTATTTTAACATACACAAATAATGCAATCCATAAAATAGAAAATATATAATAACATAAATATATAAGTGCAAGTGCTTAGTATCCATGACAGTTGTGCAAAAAAAGTGCAGGATGTAAGCGTACCAAATGTCTTTAAGACCTTAGGCGTATCAGAGGTATCTTTATACAGGAGAATCTTCTCTTAAAAGGTCACATCAAAGGTAATACTGCAAGTTGTTATCTCCTCTCATCAGTAAGGAGACCCAATGAGGAAGCAGATATCAGAGATAGTAATATAGTGCAGTAACTTTAAAAACAACATTTATTTCAGTAAGTGTATAAAATCTGTGTACATAAAATAAAGTAAATACAAACTTATCTGATTATATCAGTAATTTCAGCAAGAACACCGCTCAAAAGCACCTTCCCAACGCGTTTCGTCTGGGATTAACCCTTGGTCTTCATCAGGGAGTAAATCATTACCAACATGACAGACTACAGGGTTTAAATAATAAAATACTGGAGAAAAAAAAACGCGAGTTTCCACTAGAGGGCGCACATGCGCTATCAAGTCCCATAGAGAAACAAGAACGGAGGCCATCTTTATTATGGGCATGCCAGAATACTGTTCTAATTGCGATGGGCATAAAAATTCCAAAGTATCTAACAGGCAAAATAGGAGAACAAGTAGAGTATACCCCTCAGGAGTAACAGGCAAAATAGGAGAACAAGTAGAGTATACCCCTCAGGAGTAAAACGCTGCAGAATTATGTGATAAAAATTGCTCTAAAATGCCGTTCGGGCATGCACTTTAAACTACATCAGGTTGTGCCCAATAAACTACTTCTACCACTAGGGGGCGCCCAGCACTATTCAGATTGCAGGGGATGACAGTACAGGCGCCATATTGGTCCATGGCATGCCCATACTAAGCAGAGCAACACAAGGGGATTCACATCATAGAAGGGAATATTGATAGGGTAATACATATGTTAAACCAGTAAACACTAGGAGGGCAATAATGATTATGCATTGGCTTGATTAGAAAGTATGCCCAAAAAAGGGGGCTTATGGATTTTTTGTTTAACAATTCATATGTGCATACATAAAACAAGTCATAATAAAATACAATAACAACTCATATAATGAATAATAAATACATAATAATAAAAAAATACATTTAACAATCTAAGACCCCCTCTTAGTGGTGGAAGTAGTTTATTGGGCACAACTTGATGTAGTTTAAAGTGTATGCCCGAATGGCATTTTAGCGCTATTTTTATCTCCAGTATTTTATTATTTAAACCCTGTAGTCTGTCATGTCGGTAATGATTTACTCCCTGATGAAGTCCAAGGGTTAATCCCAGATGAAATGTGTTGGATTGATGCTTTTGAGTTCTTGCTGAAATTACTGATATAATCAGATAAGTTTGTATTTACTTTTTTTTATGTACGCAGATTTTATACACTTACTGAAATAAATGTTGTTTTTAAAGTTACTGCACTATATTACTATCTCTGATATCTGCTTCCTCATTGGGTCTCCTTATTGATGAGAGGAGATAGCAACTTGCCGTATTACCTTTGATGTGACCTCTTAAGAGAAGATTCTCCTGCATAAAGATACCTCTGATGCGCCTAAGGTCTTAAAGACATCTGGTACGCTTACAACCTGCAATTTTTAGGACAACGGTCTTGGATACTAAGCACTTGCACTTTATATTTATATTATTATATATTTTCTATTTTATGGATTACATTATTTGTGTATGTTAAACTAAAAATACTACATTATTAGGCGCCTCCTATTCTACCAAATTTTTTCATATATATATTAGACAAAAAGGAAAAGGGGGTGCTACATAGTGTAATACCTTCGATTAGGAATCACCAGCCCTACAAAATATATCGTACTGGATCAAACGAACTGTTCGGCATATAATACAATAAAATCTCCCAGCAAACTGTGACAAGGTATTCACGTACAGCATCACTCAGACAGACAGCGTTTAAGACTATGAACAGGGACTGTTCTTTGTTTGGACTTAAAGTGGAGCGACTTATAAGATTTATAAGAGTATAGGTACACTTTCTAGTGTAATTAGTCCGGCAGCGCACATTATTTGTGGAAATTATAGAATAGTGTAGTATTTTTAGTTTAACATACACAAATAATATAAATATAAAGTGCAAGTGCTTAGTATCCACGACCGTTGTGCAAAAAAGTACAGGATGTAAGTGTACCAGATATTTTTAAGACCTTAGGCGTATCAGAGGTATCTTTATACAGGAGAATCTTCTCTTAAGAGGTCACATCAAAAGTAATACTGCAAGTTGTTATCTCCTCTCATCAATAAGGAGACCAAATAAGAAAGCAGATATCAGAGATAATATATATATATATAATATAGTGCAGTTACTTTAAAAACAACATTTACTTCATAAAATCTGCGTACATAAAATAAAGTAAATACAAGCTTATCTGATTATATCAGTAATTTCAGCAAGAACTCCGCTCAAAAGTACCACCCCAACGCGTTTCATCTGGGATTAACCCTTGGTCTTCGTCAGGGAGTAAATCATTACCGACATGACAGACTACAGGGTTTAAATAATAAAATACTGGAGAAAAAAAAACGTGAGTTTCCACTAGATGGCGCACATGCGCTATCAAGTCCCATAGAGAAACAAGAACGGAGGCCATCTTTATTATGGGCATGCCAGAATACTGTTCTAATTGCGATGGGCATAAAAATTCCAAAGTATCTAACAGGCAAAATAGGAGAACAAGTAGAGTATACCCCTCAGGAGTAAGAATTATGTGATAAAAATAGCTCTAAAATGCCGTTCGGGCACGCACTTTAAACTACATCAGGTTGTGCCCAATAAACTACTTCTACCACTAGGGGGTGCCCAGCGCTATTCAGATTGCTGGGGATGACAGTACAGGCGTCATATTAGTCCATGGCATGCCCATACTAAGCAGAGCAACACAAGGGGATTCACATCATAGAAGGGAATATCGATAGGGTAATACATATGTTAAACCAGTAAACACTAGGAGAGCAATAATGATTATGCATTGGCTTGATTACAAAGGATGCCCAAAAAAGGGGGCTTATGGATTTTTTGTTTAACAATTCAGATGTGCATACATAAAACAAGTCATAATAAAATACAATAGCAACACATATAATGAATAATAAATACATAATAATTAAAAAATACATATAACAATCTAAGACCCCTCCCTAGTGGAAGTAGTTTATTGCGCACAACCTGATGTAGTTAAAAGTGCATGCCTGAATGGCATTTTAGCGCTATTTTTATCTCCAGTATTTTATTATTTAAACCCTGTAGTCTGTCATGTCGGTAATGATTTACTCCCTGATGAAGTCCAAGGGTTAATCCCAGACGAAACGCGTTGGGGTGGTACTTTTGAGCGGAGTTCTTGCTGAAATTACTGATATAATCAGATAAGCTTGTATTTACTTTATTTTATGTACGCAGATTTTAAACACTTACTGAAATAAATGTTGTTTTTAAAGTTACTGCACTATATTACTATCTCTGATATCTGCTTCCTCATTGGGTCTCCTTACTGATGAGAGGAGATAACAACTTGCAGTATTACCTTTTATGTGACCTCTTAAGAGAAGATTCTCTTGTATAAAGATACCTCTGATACGCCTAAGGTCTTAAAGACATCTGGTACACTTACATCCTGCACTTTTTTGCACAACGGTCGTGGATACTAAGCACTTGCACTTTATATTTATGTTATTATATATTTTCTATTTTATGGATTGCATTATTTGTGTATGTTAAACTAAAAATACTACATTATTAGGCGCCTCCTATTCTACCAATTTTTTTCAGCCTAAATCCGTGGAAACATACGGACATTTGATGAACGGCATCCCCCGTTTAATCGGGTTTATCACTTTCTTGGAACTGTTACCTTGTACTGAACCAATTGGGACACTATATATTTGGATTTCTACACTGGTTACATTGTCATTTGACTTTTTATAGGTATTGTGTCTGGCGCCATCACTGATTTATAATACTGTCTCAGAGTGGCAGTTTTGGAGACTTGGGGTGCTGTCTCAGATGTTTTGGAGACTTGGGGACCTCTGTGAGAGGTGAGCTCTCAATTTAAAAAGATACTGTATATGACCCATAGTTGGGACTCTAAAATTTAGAGTTAGGACCACCTAACAGAGAAGCCTTGTAAGTGGCGGGTGGCTTATCATGTGTCTGCAGATATTTGTAACTAATTCTCTGACTTTTACAATACAATAAAACTGCTATAAACACTTTGGTCACTGAAAAAGCAGTTTAAGATGCAGGTAAGCTTAGGTGGAGGAAGGGTAGGCTAGTAATACTTGTTTTTTTTTTATTGCTATCACAGATTGAAAAATGAGGAATAAAGGGCTTGATCCAGGCCTGTGTGCATCTTCTGTACTCACAGAGGTCTACAGCCTGCAGTGAGAGGGAGGTAAACTCCCATGTCACTCCCTTTATACATGTTCAGAGCCCTACCTTAAGTTCTTCACATGTATCTGTGTCTGTCCAAACACAGATCCATGTTGCAGTACATACCGCCACCCACTCACCATCATCTGCATGCTTCTCCCAGGCCCACTTGTGGGGATTAGACATACAGATGTACAGGAACGCTCCATTGGATGGATCTTCTAGCATACGGAACTGGGTTCTGTAGGCTAGGAGCTCTGTTGCTTAACATTTTCCTGGGGCATGCACACTTTGTCCCAGAGACCAGACTTCCACAAGCAGCTTGCGTAAGTCTGCGTTGGACGGAGATCTGGATCTGTATGCTGAAAATCTTATATATTTTATACACAATAGTTGTGTGTGCAATTTCCCTTGAAAATACCTCTTTTGCCTAACAAGTGAGTTTCAAAACAATAATTTAGGGCCTTCTGCTCAGGGTCAGTGTTACTGGGAAAGCTGAAAAATGTTGTGTTGCCAAGTAGATATTTTGGGCTCTATTTACTTACCTCCCCCTTCCCTGTGAACGAAGCTACATCAGACTCGCTTATCATTGCAGCGAGCCTGGCAGCTTCGTTTACATTATTTACAAATACTCACCCCCACCTGTAAGGTTCTGCGATGATCCGCCGGGTCATGCGATGCATGAATGAAGTACTGCACATGCCCAGTAGCTCTCATTCGGTATTTAGAAAAATTTCAGTGCCGACATGAGAAACACTGCACACACGCAGTGCTTCTCTTTAGGCACTTTGACATTTTCCCAAGTCCTGACATGAGAAACACTCATGCCGGGACCGGACAGCTGAAGCCCGACGGGTCGCCCGGACAGGTGAGTTTATTAATATTTACTTACTTTTTTTATTTGTTATTGATTTTTGTATTTCTATGTATTCCGACGGTCTCCCGGTACATGCTCACCTTTTCCTCCCCCTAATAACAGCTATTAGGGGGAGGAAAAGAGGGGTATATGGGGACATCACCGGAATACTTATCCTGAGCTGGCGTTAGTCTGACGCCGGGAGCGGAGTATGAAACTCTGCTCCGGCATTTTGTAAATATGGGAGACTTCATTTTAATGTGATAAGGCCAGTTTTGAAGTGAAAACTGCCCCTGTCGCATTAAAATGATCTTTGTAAATAGAGCCCTTTATGAATTAGTGATAAACATGAGATATCTTTAAAACTACATTAAAATACATAGTGACCTTAAAGCCTTCTCTTAAAAAAAGCATATCTATCACTGCTGCATTTTTATATAATAGGTATTATGTAACATAGTTCTTTAATCTGGACTAGAGAGGACCGTAGTGTCTTATTAATATCATTATGAAATGAATCCTTTCCCTATATTAATGAAGTGTAATCTGATTTAGTATCTTTCTACTACTTATGTACATTTAAAGACAAGCTTATATGAACAGATGGCACTTTCATTAAAATCTGTAAATATCCTTTATAAGTCACAAAACAATACATCTAGAAGCAATATTACAAGGCAACTCCCGTGCAGCTGAGAAAAATGCCAGAAGATATAATATTAAGACATACTGAGCTGCAGTAGTCTGGAAGAAACTACCTGTATCAAAATGGATTTCAATATTAATTCAACTGACCTAAGCAAGAATTTAACAGCACAACCAACAGTGTCCCCTAGATCTGGATACAGTATATTGTCATTTCTCATGTTTTTAAATGCTGTATTCTCAATTTTCAACAATTTACTGGTGATTTTAGTGACCATGAAGTACCCCAAACTTCGCAATCCTATGAATATTTTCATTCTAAACCTATCATTTTCTGATCTATTAATGACGCTATGTGGTACTACTATTGTGGTCAGTACCACTTATCATGGCTATTTCTTCCTGGGTGAAAAGTTCTGTGTTTTTCAGGGTTTTGCTGTCAACTATTTTGGTAAGTTTTCTCAATCTTTATTTCTTGTATCTGTTTGCCAATTGTCTGTCTGTATAATTTGCAAGCTAATAAAGTTATTCATATTTATTTGTATTCTGCAGTGACAATGCAAATAGAAACAGTTTTAGTTTGTATCATGTAGCTTTATACATAGAATTGGATTATTGTTAAAACAGTATAGACTTATTTGGCATGTTGAAGGAATACCATTAGATTGTCAGAATATAAACTTAAACTATTATTTTAGTCTAGGGCTGAACAAGTACTGTTTCAAATTGGGATTGCTATATTATATACAGTATGGTTCCAGAGTTCATTGTAAAGCTATCCATACACTAGAGCGATTATTGGCCCGATCATCCAATTATCGGGTGATCGGGCAAATAACCGTTGTAGTTAGTAGTTAGGAAAACAACAGAAACACTCTGGTAAGATAATTTGGTCTTTTAACGTGTTTGATTTATATTGCGAGCAAGCTCCTGATATTTTGTAGCATACATCATAGCACTGCACCCTGAGATTTTCCATTGCTGTGACAGTGGACCCAACAGAGGAAGAGAGGACACAGTGTCCTCTCTCCCTCTGTGTGTAATGTGACAGCACTGTGCAGCCTGTCACTGTGAGAAGTTCTGCACCATGCTGCAGAACCTCTCACACTACTTTCATTCATAAATGCATTTTTGCAGCCAGCCAATAGACTAGCTGCATGGGTCTCCTGTCAAAATTGACAGGAGACCCAGCCAATCGGAGAAGACTGCAGCCAGACAATAGGCTAGCTGCAAGATTCTCCTGCTAGAATTATTGATCCAGGGAAAAAACTGTCATGTTTATCGGGCCACCCCCTGCTGGGATCGATTATCTGCCTAGTGTATGGCCAGCATAACAGCAAATTAAAAAAAAAACTGGACTGAAGGGAGAGGCAAATTTAACATGTACAAACAGAATTAATATTCAGTGGCGATGCTTCCTAACTTATAATTTAAACTTAAAGCTGTTTAGTATTTGTGAAAAAAAAATCACATAGAAACATGGTTCACCAATGTGTACATTTGCATCTGTTATTGTTGTTATACTTAGCCTCTATTTGTTTTTGAGATGATATGTAGATGAACCTTTTTATTTTGCTTATGGATTAGGGATCTGAAATAGAATTTTTGTGTAGAAGCTGTGCATGCGACACATCACAAATGTGTACCCCTCTATCCCATGGTCAAATGAGTCGGGATTGGGTACACATTTTGTAACCATTGCTTGGCGCACAAAAATGTACAAAGGCCGATTATTCGCTTTGCGATCACTTTTTAAAGTCACTCACATACTGCACATGTTGCACTTACATCTATGAAAAGTTATAGAAAAATTAAATACCCGCACCAACTTAAGGGAGTGGGTGAGGGAGAACAGGGTTGTTTGTCTCTCTTTTATTCTTGGAAAATATGAATCATCATCATCATATTTTTAAGAATAAAAGAGATACAAATGAATTAAACAACTACAAGCACAAGGCATTACTTGTAATCAGGTTAGGAGCCGGTTTCTCTGATTGTTGATTTTAAATTCACTCCCCATTATTCCTATTCACTCCTTTTTAATACTTTTGCATATTTAAAATGAATTAATAAAGTTTATTATTTTTAAATGGTAAAATAATGATTTCTGTGGTTTTGAGGTGGAGATGAGTGCATGTTATCCCACTATTTCTCTTTTTTGTAATTATCTATGAAAAGGTGTAAACCACATGTGAGGTGTGCAACCAACTTGTACACTTGTAACATAAGGCATCATTATAGCAATATGAACTTTCAATGATAGGAGAAGTATAACTGCTATCACAAAAGACTTTTAAAACATTATCTTGCCAGCATAAGAAGGGATTTTACTTACCTTACATAACTGCCTACTTACCTTGCTAATTGTCCTATTTGTTTTTCCTGCCAAATTCGTTAACATTATAAATTTAATATTAAAAAGAGAAACTGCAATAACTACTTCCTTTTTCTATCAAACACTAACAAAAGTAAACATAATATACTCAATAACTGACTTCCTATAGATCGTAGGATAATCTGAATTATACTTTAATTTGCAGTTTTTATTGCATGCTAAAACAAAAGACATAGTACATAGATGTATATCTTCTTTTTTATCCTTATTGCTGTCTGTCTATTTTTACATTCTTATAACATCCTTATGACTGTCTACTTGTCTTCTTATTACATCTTTGTAGGAATTGTGTCACTCTGGTCCTTGACCATACTAGCGTATGAGAGGTACAATGTGGTCTGCCAGCCAGTAGGAGCCCTGAAGTTCAGCGCTCAAAGAGGTTACCAAGGACTGGCATTCATCTGGCTGTTCTGTCTGTTTTGGGCTATAGCACCACTGTTTGGCTGGAGTTCTTATGGTCCTGAAGGTATTCAGACCTCTTGCTCCATTGGCTGGGAAGAGAGGTCTTGGAGCAACTATAGTTACCTGATTGCATATTTTCTGACATGCTTTATCATTCCTGTAGCCATGATTGGATTTTCATACGGAACTATTTTGCGTTCACTGTATAAGGTAAATACCTGTGTACATACCTGTTTTAGCTAATATGTAGATATAACCCAATGTGCTAAAAAAAAATAAAAACAAACAAATATTTCTTTATTATCAGTTTACTTACAAATAATACAAATGCAACATGACCTTCCTTATTGGGGCTTCATGCATCTTTGTATGCACGGAAAAATAATATTTTATTGCATAACCATCAGTTATTATGTAGATGTCATGGCAACTGCAGCAAGTAAAAATATACTGTTCATGTAAATAATTCATTGTTGCTGCTTGACTGCACAATAACCATAATGGTGTTTGTTTCCCCATAGCTGAACAGGAAAATAGAAGAACAGGGAGGAAGCACAAACCGTAAGGAGGAAATCCGTGTGGCTGTAATGGTGCTTTGCATGGCCATTGCATTCCTTATATGCTGGCTGCCATATACAGTTTTTGCTCTAATTGTCATCATTAAACCAACACTGTATATTTCTCCGCTTCTTGCAACTCTGCCGACATACTTTGCCAAGACCAGTCCTATCTACAATCCAATCATCTATATCTTTCTGAACAAAGAGGTAAATTGCTTACAGAACCACTGTGATCAAATTTAAACATATCAAAATTTGATACCATATTAGCCGGGATCATATTGTCTTGTACTACTATTGTAATTAGTTAATAGAAATTATTCCTAAGTGTTGTTTCATTGCCTTTCAAATCAAAACAATAGGCCTGATCCTCATATAGTATTAGAGGATTTACTTAAGCCTCTTGCATAAAAAACATAAATAACATCTACGAATGTGCGCATCAGATGTTATTCTTCAGATCTCTTAGTGTACGGAACTATAGGAGGTCCAAACAGGGAGGCACTTGTTTAACAGGTTATTAAACAGTGCTAATTAAGTGATCTATGTGGAGTAGTTAAGGTTGGGTGCAGGATATGTATGTGTCCAGAACTCAGCACAAGGAAGGTGGGTGATGGGGGAGTGCACTCCCCTTCTCCGTGCGGACTTCCAGATCTCTGTGCTTACGGAAAACGCACATAGCTCTGAATCAAGCCCAATATTTGTAACAAGCTTCACTATTTAAATTATGCCTTAATCATTTTTTTTATAATATTTGCTGTCAGGCAAAAAAAGATGTTGGCATTTTATAAATTCATTAGCTACTCCCTTTGAAATGCTCGCCCGGTATTTCAGCACTACACCATATTCATTCTGGATCAATATAGTATTCTTATGCTCTTCCAGCTTATTGGGAACTGTAAGCAAAAACAGATAAAACATATTCCTATGCTAGATGCAAAAGGTACATCTTGGTATAGGATACTACTACAAATGAACATATTGCCAGATTGCATTCCAGTTAATTCATTATAACGCAGATACATAAACATTCTGTGCAGTTTTGATTTTTCACAGCCACAAGACATATTTTTTTCCTGTTGTCATCTACACTTATATTTGTATTCCTTTTGCCTATTTTTTATACATTTGTTCTACAGGGAGAAAGTATTTTTCTAATGTGTAGCAAGCATCTTTGTACATTTTTTCAGCTATCAGTTGACACTAACCAACTTCTGTTGTGGGGACTATACCCTAGTGCCAGTTTGGCACACTCCCACAAAGGAGCATGGGCTTTACTCTATGGGTCATGCTAGTTGCAGCCCTCTACAACGATTATCGGTCCCAGCAGGGGGTGGGCCGATAAACGGGACGATTTCCCGCAAGGGAAATGTCCTGTTATCGGCACCATACACCTCTTCTGCTGGGACCGATAATCCTCTCACAGGTCCTTCCATAAGGCACTTATGTGCGCGTATCATCAACGTCAATTGCGTAAATAAAGTTACTACACATGCGCCGTTAAAACGTGCCTAAAAATACGTGCGGAACTGGCCGGGAAAACGGATCTCTGAATACGGCCCATAGTCTGTATTATGTAGTCGTGACAACACTGTGCCAGTCCTGATACTCAACCAGAACACTGAGCTTTGAGCAGTTTAACACAATGGGCCAGATCCAGAACAACGCTTGTGAGCGAATTTATGCGTGGCGGAGACGTAAAATCGCCTTTTGGTAAGTACTGCGCATGCGCACCATAGAAAATACACTCCTCAGTAACGTAGTGTAATTGTGAACGTATGGGCCATTCACGTAAATACTTACGTGTGGGTGTGCCAATTTTATGTGAGTCCAAAATACGTCTGAAATACGTTAAGTAGGCGGGGGTTTGTATTTAAAGTGTACAGTATGGGCGTGCTTAGCTGCGTAAATACGTGTTGCCCATACATACGTGTGCGGCGCGGATTCGTCAGATCCCTATCTGTACTACTCCCTGCAATAGACGCTGCTGCAGATCTATGCACTATGCTGCTCTGACAGCTTTGAGGGTATACTTTTAAGCTGTCAGAGCAGCTGTATACATAGATCAGCAGCAGCGCCTATTAAAAGGATAGGGAGCCATTCAGCTTGCTGATTGGCTCCCTTAAAATATCATTTAAAAAATATCGTTTAAAATCAAACATGCTGAACGATCAAATAATCGTTTATTTGACGTTTCAAAAATGTATCTGTACCATACACTAGAGCGATTATTTGCCCGATCACCCAATAATTGGGAAATCGGGCCGATAATCATCTAGTGTATGGCCAGCTTAAGTCTCAAGCATAGTTAATTGTTTGAATTAATGCACATGATAACAATCAGATAAATAATAAAAGCTTTATAAATAAATGTATGACAGAACACAGTCTGACTGCATTAACAAACAGTGTAACAGTGTAACAAGGTACAATTTTTTAAGCAGTTTCAAAATTAAGCACACAAGAAAGGTGTCCAGTGGTACAGATTCTGAATAACACATACAAGCTGTGTGCTAGAATGGATCTGATTCATAATTAAGTATAGAAGGGGAGTTACACGGTGCACATGTGCGCGCCAGATGTTGGAGATGTATCGGAGGGGCTTTGGGGTTAGCTCTGCTAAATTAAGTGCCGGGGCTGGGTGCAGCAGTTCCGATACACCGTACGGTTAATTTAAGCTACGGGTCCCTAGGCAATTAACATGCTTAGTATCTAGGGCCCAGAACCTGGGCTACGTCTGATTGGAATTATGTACAGCGCGTAATTCTTCTGTCTAGAAGGTTGCGCGCAACCTTCTTACAACGCCGTGTCGGCGAACGTAACTAATGTTATGTACGCCGGCTCTTAAGAAAAGGGGGCTTTCCCCCCATCACGCATGTCGCATCTCTGCCGTGAAGGTGGAGACAGAGATGCTAATGATGGGACGGGGTGGGGGAAGCCCAGTTACGATCCGGTATGAGGCCGTAAGGCCGCATACATGATCGTAAAAGTTAGGGCAGGAATCTGGACATTGAAGTGTCCATATTTCCTACCGACAGCAAGGAGTGCACGGAGCATTACAATGCCTGCCGTACTGACCTCGGGCTGCCGTAAGGCGTCCGGAGGTCAGGATCCGGCCCTAGGTCTCAATTAATGAAGCACATGCTGGAATTAATGGACCTGATTCAGACTTAAGAGCGATTTAAGAACGCACGAAATAGCAAAAGTCCGCACTTTTGTGGTAAGTGCACTCCCATGACACTCCCCTCTGACGGACAGAATTCAGCTGACTTCCGTGTGCCATTGCTCTACCTTAACTTCTCTGTGCGTATCATTGTGGGGACTTAGCGAATGTACGTGCGAAAGTGCCTAACCCAGCCCATACTGTGCCATTTAAATGCCTCCTCCCATCCACATTACGTATTCTCCCACATACCAAGTATAGTCACGCCCTATGGCGGCCCAATAAGAATATTTATTTTTCTGTTAAATATTTGAAATAAATAAAAGCAAAAAGGGGAAAAGAGAAGTACTCTACACCAATACCCTTAAAGATATTTTTTATTATTAATAAATAATGAGTCAAAGACTTATTAAGCCAAGAAATAAATAAATAGTAACAATAAATGCTTCTTTATTCAATTAGTATGTTATTTAGAGTTAAAAATACAAAGGACAAGTAATATGCGTTTCACATACAACAATTCAGATACGTGGTATAGATCTCTTGTTAGGGTCTGCCGTTATCAGGAATTAGTCTGGGGCTGCAACTTCTTGTTGAGTCTGTTGGTGATACAGGTTCCTTTGTGTTAAATGTTTCTTAGATGATACATGGTCTGCCCCAGGTCAGACTTTTGTTCTGTTTAACAATAAAATTCTGTGGAATTTGTGATGTGTTCTTCAGTTAGATAAAATCTGCGATAAGTTCTTTTATTAAGCCAGTCAAGGTGTATGGGTCTCTTTTTCCTTTATGTGTGTATTATAAAATCATAAAAAGATAACTGACCATAGTGTAGTGATTCTTAAAACATTTTTACTTTATAACAGTTAAAATGGCATGTGTGCCAAAAACCCCTTCTTTAAAAGCAAATAGTAAAGTAAAAGCTTAAGACACCAATCCTACTGTGCTCTGGTGTATATCCGGCTCTCCCGACAGCTGCACCAATCCACTCAGTGTCAGAATGCGAGAAAAACCATCCCTCTGCTTCAGATGCTGGGTTCTAAAAGTTTGCAACCCCTCTAATGCGTCTCATTTTGGCTGTTAGAGTCTATACTCCTCTACACTACTGTCCTTTCTTATATACTCCCCTATCCACCACTGTCCCTTCTATTACACCCTTGCCACCTCTATGCTCTTCTATTATACCCCTCTCCTCCTCTATTCTCTTCAGTGAAATCCTCTTTGTTCTCCCTTTCTCATTTAATCCAGCCATGTGTGTGCTTGATATTAGTATTAAACAATAGGAAAATAACAGGAGCTGGTACAAGAATAGGTATGCTCATATACCACAAGGCCACCAGACTTAAGACACACAACACTATTGCATCATCTTGGTTTCAAAAACAGGAATACATAGTCTAATAATAAGCAGCACACAAGGTTACCAGGGATTAGCTGATTGAGATCCTTCAAATAACCATGCATATACCAGTCCCTACCCAGTGGTGTCACTATAACCCAGCAGCAGCCTTTAGTGTCTGACAGCAGATAGTTTGCCTTGCAGTTAAACAACTCACAATATGGTTCTTTTTGGCGTTTGAACACATATTTTTCTATAATCACATGCCACAGACTTATATTAGAATTGAATGCACTCATTTATGAGCCAACACAGGTTTTTTTCTAAATGCTATTTTTTTCTATTGAGTTAAAAAATTGATGGGGTATTGGTGTCTGCGCTTAGGATCACTATACCTTCCCTCTGGTTCCCCAAAGTCCTCTTTAAGTGTCCAGAAACAAGTCCTTAATGTTCGAAGATGATCCTTGATGTTCTTCTGACTTTCACCCTTGGTTTTTCTTCTTTCTATTTCAGATGCTCCGGTCCACTCAGAAAAATAGAGAAAACAAAAACTTGGTGTGATAACGTTTCCAATCAGGTGGGTACCACTTCACAAAAAATGCCTACTCACATTAATTACTTACCTCACAGGTAAGTATAAGTTCCACCTTAAGTACTACTTACACTATTTCTCTCTTGGATCAAATGCCTGTAATGTTTACACCCCATCACAGAACTCCACCTGTGTCCGCCCGTGGACCGTATTGTCCTTCTTTTACCTCTCCTCTGACTTTCTTAAAGACACAACAGCACAACGTTATCACACCAAGTTTTTGTTTTCTCTATTTTTCTGAGCGGACCGGAGCATCTGAAATAGTAAGAAGAAAAACCAAGGGTGAAAGTCAGAAGAACATCAAGGATCATCTTCGAACATTAAGGACTTGTTTCTGGACACTTAAAGAGGACTTTGGGGAACCAGGGAGAAGGTATAGTGATCCTAAGCACAGACACCAATACCCCACCAATTTTTTTACTCAGTTGAATTATTTGACACTCTCTGAAGTGGCTATCGTGAACAGAATGTCTGTGAATGCAGAAGACAGGTTCAGGTACATTATTCCTATCACTTATACCTCGAGTGGTATTGGAGCTGCGGCTGAGAAGAAGCGCAGTTCAATCGATATCATTATTGCTATTTTTTCTATATCTTCACAGCATTCTGGCCTTCGTATTTGTATCATTGTAGTTGACTGAATGTATTTTCTGCAATTGCACTGATATTGTCATATGTGCCCCCTCTAACATATAGCATATGCTGACAATACCTAGGTAGAGTGAAGGAACTCCGATCATCAGAAATCAGGACAGGCTCATTAGACTCACTTAATCAGGGATAATGACAGGTATCTTACAATGCTATAAAAAAATGTAACATGTCATTTAATGTTGCCTTGCCTTTCTTTTTCAGTTCCGCAATTGTGCTGTTCAGTATTTGACGTGCGGACACATAGATCTATCTACACCAGAAGAAGGGAGTGCATCAATGCCTGCAATAGTTGAAAACCAGACTGTTCTAAAATCTAATCAAGTGTCTCCAGCCTAGTAACTGCAGAATTGTAAATTCCAGCACGATATCTCCAAGACAAGAAATGTATGATTGTGATGTATAGTAATGCAAAGCATGCCATAAACAATTTTACACTGTTTGATAATAGCCATGTTGTGTTACAAACATGTACAGTTGTTATGTTGCCTCATCGAAACCTTTTCACATGAAATGCATATTGTTTCCAAACACAACATAACATTCACTCATTATCGGAAATGCACGGACCTTCATTGAGACTAGGTTTTCAATACAACTATAATTGGACACGATCCTGATTAATGCAAAGGGGGCGTTCTCTGATCACTAGGATTGGCCCCTTTTTGTACTGCGGCGCATCCCAGATTATACGGAGGATCCACATTCGACCTGGTAGTGAATTCAGTATAGAGCAGGAGGTGGAAGTGTTTCCGCTCTGTGGGAGGGGGAAAGAAATGCAAATTGTACAGTAAGGGTTGGGTTCAGTGATTTCTGCACCGCCCGCATTTTACCTGGGAGCAGTGTGGAAATATTAAGGTAAGTTATACCTAGCGTAAATTCCGGCCTTACTGTACGTTGCTTGTAAGAATTTAGAATGAAGCAGGGATCCAGGAATTGACCTTCACTTCCACCGTGGTCAGAGCTCAACCAAAGAGATAGTGTAGGTTTGTATCCAGACATTGGGCCAGATCCAGAGCTACGTTTCCTAGCGTAGCGTATTTACGCTAGCTTATTTACTATGCACTCCCCTTGGCACTCTCCTCGGCCGCAGGTAGTTTAGCTGTCTTATGCTTTCCAAACCCTACCTTAGGCTGTAATGGCTGCACGCACTTACGCTGCTAAGCACACCCAGACTTTACGGTTTAAATGCCTCACCTAGCCTCCGAAGCGTAATTACGGGAGTCGTATGGCTGGCACGCCCCTGCGTTCGTAGTTATGCTGTTGATAGTAGTCTGGTACATACGTTCAGATTTATGTGTCATAACATCTGGCGCGCGCATGCGCAGTACATGCAAAATAGCGTTTTTAAGTCTCCGGCTAGCATAAATAAGCTAGCGTACATAGTTCTGGATCTACCCCATTAATATTATTCATCATAAATAATGTGTGACAAAGTATCTGCTATACCATGCACATACATCATAAGAATATAAAACAATATATAAATGACAATGCTACACATCTAGATAAATACATTAAATACAGTAAAATTAGCTAACCAGCAGAAGCTGAACCTGTGCCAAGGATTATCTTCTTACGATAGAGGATTCAGCAGATGCAGCACAGATGCCAAGTTCTGTATTGCATTAATGAATACGTCCTAAGAAGTATGAGATCAAAGAAACATCCTTTGATGCTTAAAAAGCTAATAGATTTTTTTTTTGTCTGCCATGGAGCAATACAGTTTCCCTATAAGCTCCAGCCCAAAATGAGGCAAAAATCACATAACGACAAACGAAGGCTTGGACAAACGAAGGCTAAAATGTAATTTGAAATACAAGAATCTTATTTATTTATTTTTTAAAGTAAGAAAATATTCAAACTTCATATTTAAGGCTAGTTTTGTTGTGATTATGAACCGTATTCACAAACAAGAGTGAGTTAGGTGCAGACCGAACCACACCTATCTCACTGGTGCTGACGCTATCCCTCTCCCCGTTATTAGGTACCTTATGGCACTTAATAGTGCCATAGGGCTACCTTATCTTACCGTGCATAGTCTTAAGAAGGAAATTACACAGGGACAATGGGGCTGATCCAGCCCTACGCTGCCCGGCATTAAGAAATCAGGCGTAAGCGTAAGATCGGCTTAAAAGCGGTAGTACGCTCAGCACAACAGCGTTACTCTGGATCAGGCCCAATGCCCCTCCCCGCCAAATATAAATCCCCCCCCCCTCCAACTTCTAATTAAACACTCCCGAGGTGGAATTACGCCGCCTCTTTCTAACTAAACTACTCTGTGCGCTCTTTAAAGACCGCACTGAGGCAATCTACGTACTTAACTGGTATCTAGATTGTGTAAATGTACTACTGTGCATATGCAGTAGTTACATTCTGTAAATTACGCATCTAAGAATCCGGAGCTTCTTAGGTGTGAACACGGTTCAATAACATTAGATTTGGTTATGTAGGTAATGTTCAGATCCATTTGCTATATGTGTACACAGGAGGTCTCTGTTAAGACACTAACTGCATTTGAATAGCCTGCAACGGCCATGTTTAAATGGCTATCCAAATGCAGGTAGTGTCTTAACAGAGACCTCCTGTGTACACATATAGCAAATGGATCTGAACATTACCTACATAACTAAATCTAATGTTATTAAACCGTGTTCACACCTAAGAAGCTCCGGATTCTTAGATGCGTAATTTACAGAATGTAACTACTGCATATGCACAGTAGTACATTTACACAATCTAGATACCAGTTAAGTACGTAGATTGCCTCAGTGCGGTCTTTAAAGAGCGCACAGAGTAGTTTAGTTAGAAAGAGGCGGCGTAATTCCACCTCGGGAGTGTTTAATTAGGAGTTGGAGGGGGGGAGGGATTTATATTTGGCGGGGAGGGGCATTGGGCCTGATCTAGAGTAACGCTGTTGTGCTGAGCGTACTACCGCTTTTAAGCCGATCTTACGCTTACGCCTGATTTCTTAATGCCGGGCAGCGTAGGGCTGGATCAGCCCCATTGTCCCTGTGTAATTTCCTTCTTAAGACTATGCACGGTAAGATAAGGTAGCCCTATGGCACTATTAAGTGCCATAAGGTACCTAATAACGGGGAGAGGGATAGCGTCAGCACCAGTGAGATAGGTGTGGTTCGGTCTGCACCTAACTCACTCTTGTTTGTGAATACGGTTCATAATCACAACAAAACTAGCCTTAAATATGAAGATATATATATATATATATATATATATATATATATATACCAGAAATGGATGGCACTCACTGCAGAAAAGGAACTGGCTCAGGTGCTCACTCAAGCTAACGAGAGCTTAATGTAGACAGTCTAAATGAGGGCACTCTGAGACTTGTATGCAGAATAGAAATCAGGCACGGAGACCGGAATAATATTAAGGTACCTACGTTTCAGTACTTTTATTCAGTACTTTCATCAGGGTTAAGAAATCAACTAAATGAGGCAAATAAATAGAAGAAGAAAGAACCACTTACCCAATAGTGTTCTCGCGTGGCGCCGGGGATCAGACTGCCGCCGGGACCCGGCAGCCAGATGGAGCTGGGAGCACGCCGGAAGTGACGCGTCACCAATAACATGACGGTTGCCTGGGAAACGGCGTCCGTTGCCCGGAGTCACTATACAAATAAAACCACAGAAAAGCATGTGAGATACGAGTGCATGAGTGAGAAATAAAGCCCATTAAAAGATATGTCATAAAAAAGTGTGAACGTGAGAAAAGAAACTAAGTGACAAAAGAATAAAAAGTGACCTAGTTAATGCACCAACCACATAGAACCGATGACATAGGAGGTATAGAGAGATATAAGGAGGAGAGGTGGATAATGAGCACTAGGTAAAGAGGGAAGAAGCCGTAAGACAAGGGCTTGAATGGGGGAAAAAAATATAACAATTCTCCACATCACTGGACAGAGCTAGTTAGGGCAGGAAGTCCTCAACAGTTTCAGGAGCATTATGCACTAGAGAAAATAGGACAGGCTGCATTATTCATTTAATCCAAAAGGTGAAAGGGTCCGAAGCTCGTGGATCCATCTTGCCTCTCGGCGTAGTAATAATTGGTCTCTATTGCCTCCTCGATGGAGTGGTGGAAAGTAGTCAATAATTTTGTAACGTAGAGTGGATAAGTTATGTCTCTGTGATGCGAAGTGTTCAGCGACCGGCTGATCACACACTTTGCCGTCCAGAGCTGCGTGAATTGCCGAACGGTGCAGGGCCACCCTTTCTCGGAAAGATCTTTTAGTTTTGCCGACATATTGTAGCCCGCAAGGGCAGGTGATTAGATAAATCACAAATGACAATGTACATGTGAGGTAATGGTTAATCAAATATTTTTTGCCCGTTTAGGCATGGTGGAAAGATGGACCCTGCTCCATGTAGCTTCAAGTGAGGCAATTAATACTTTTATAGCTTGGCATAAGTGAGACATTTTTAAATCACTTCAGGGTAGGGTCATCTCGGACCAAAGGCCATTGACGGGAAGCTGTCTTTTTGATGACTTGATGTCCACTCGTGAATGTGTGGACCAGTTGAAAGCGATTGTCCAGTTTCTTTTTAGGGTTAGTGTGGAGTAATTGTTCCCTCGGGATGAGAAGAATTTTCTGTATAGTCTGATTTAATATCTGTCGGTCGTAACCACGGTCCACAAATTTTTGACTCATTTCCTCCATTTTGGTCCTAGTAAGGGCTGGATCATCAGTAAGACGATGAATTCTTAAGAGTTGTGAGTAAGGTACTCCAAACTTAAGAGGTGGAGGATGAAAGGACGAGGCCAACAAGTTAAGGTCATTCAAAAGTTGTTCAAAAGTTGTTGGAGAATAGCATCACCCGACTGCCATAGCAGAAACACGTCATCAATATAACGTGCAAAGAAGATGACACCCTCCCTAAATCTGGAATCTTTGTAGAGGAAATCCTGTTCATATATATTCATAAAAATGTTGGCGTACGATGGGGCCACATTGGATCCCATCGCACAGCCAACGAGTTGCAAATAGAACTCTCCGTTAAAGATGAAAAAAATCTTCATAAGGGTAAATTCAAGAACATTGAATGCTGGAATTTGTGAAGGATAAATCTTCAGTGAGAGTTTGTCTTACAGCCTCCACACCTGCAGCATGAGGGATACAGGTGTAGAGACTGCATACATCCAGGGTGACAAGTAGAAGAAAAGTAAATTTTGAAGCGAAGATAGTTTCATAATAAAGTCGGTGGAGTCTTTCAAATAAGAAGAACCCTTCTGTACAAGAGGTTGGAGCTGATGGTCCAAGTACTTAGAGATGTTTTGTAGGAGTGAATTTCTGGCCGAAATTATGGGGCGGCCTGGAGGGTTGGTTGGATTGTTGTGCAGTTTTGGGAGGGTGTAAAACACCGGAGTAATCGGGAAAGACACCGTCATGAAAGCTGCTTCTGATTTAGAAATATGCCCGGTATCCAGGGTAGATTGTAGGAAGGAATCAATTTCTGCCTTGAAAGTCAAGGTAGGGTCTTGGTGGAGTTTACGGTACGTCTCAGAGTGCACTCAATTAGACTGTCTATATTTATCCTCATCCAGTTCTAACTGTGCTTGCTCTGGTGCGCTACCAGGGGTATGGATAAAACGGAGGCACTCAGAGACTTGTAAAAAGATAAAGCAGATTCCTGGATTAAACAGGAATCTGCTTTATCTTTTTACAAGTCTCTGAGTGCCTCCGTTTTTGCTAGTTTTTGCTAGTTCTATATAAGA
>WWET01002447.1:62126-72878 GCA_011038615.1 Limnodynastes dumerilii
AAGCCTAATTCTCCCCCTCGCAGCCTAACCCTAAGCCCCCCCCCACAGCCTAACCCTAAAACCCCCCCAGTCTAACATTAAGTCCCTGGAGAGGGTTACTCACTTCTCCAGTGGTCCGGCGGCGGCTCTTCCAAAAATGAATGGGTGAGTATGCAAATCGCATTCTCACCCATTCATAAAAAATTATTTCTGCGATGGCTCTCATTCGAAATAGGGACAGCCGAAAAGCAACTTTCGGCTGTCCCTATTTCGCAATGTGATACATCGCAGCAGGGACTCGTAACACTTAAAACAAAATCACAATCTTAGCAAAAATGAAATCTATAAACAAATTTATTGCCCATATAAACATGCAATTATAACAGGTAAAGCGTACAGATGGTCATTAACATATGGATTGCAGGCTAGAGATGAAGTGCTGTATGCAGAGCTCCGGCCGCATTGCATTTGTGGCCGGAGTTTTCAGAAAAGTGCTCCTGCGCATGCGCAGTAATTTTGTAACGTAATCTACATTACTTCTTGCAATGTAGATTTAGTATACGTTGCAAGAAGTAACGTAGATTACGTTACAAAATTACTGCGCATGCGCAGGAGCACTTTTCTGAAAACTCCGGCCACAAATGCAATGCGGCCGGAGCTCTGCATACAGCCCAATAACTTCAAGCCCCTGAAAACCAGTTTGCTCAGAATGTGAATGGCAGCACAGGGTTAATGTCCAGAAAGATAACAAATTCATATTTCATGTTTTATTGTGTTTTTGTTTATCAATACATGTCTGAAAGGGAGAGGGCATTGTTACACTAGGGGCCAGATTTACTAAAGTGATAAAGTGGAGATGTTGCCTACAGCAACCAATCAGATTCTAGCTCTCCTTTTCTTTTTACATACTAAAGAATGTCAGCTAAAATCTGATTGGTTGCTATGGGCAACATCTCCACTTTTCCAAAACCTACAGCTTAGTAAATCTGGCCCCAAGTGTAAGACATTTTTTGTAAAGGCTATTTTGTCCTCTTGCATTAAACTTGGTATCCACCTGTTTGCTTTTGGAAGAAATTAAATTGTGCTTATTTTTGCAAATTTTGTATAATAAATGTCTTCTAGCAAAAAGGTGTAATTCCTTCTCCCACCCAAACCTATAAAATTAGGATGTGATTCCTTTAAAACCCTGTCAGAAAGTGACTTATTGTATATCTCTGAGGTCAATATTTCTTTTTGTTTGTGTCATGTCTTTCTCAGTGAGAGCGGAGCTATTTCATTTGTTATGATATTTTTAAGCCCGTTTTCAGCTTTTGCTGAGAAAATCCATAAGTAAAGCTCAACAAAAGAGTAACTCATCTGAGTGGATGTCAGTATATTGATGGTGGAATTTTTGACTGTGACAATGCTATTTAAAGTCCAGCCATGAACATGATGGCTATTCCAGTGATCAAGCCAGTGATGTTTCTATAACAGGTGCATTGTACACAAGCCCCTCAAACAAGGAGGCCCCGTGACACTCAGCCTGCACACAAGCAGCTGGCTAGTGCATGTTTCTGAGATACACACATGTATAACACACACTGCCTGGCATATCTGTCTCAAATCAGCTGCTGCCGATTTAAATTAGGCACACACGTATCTCAAGATATCTGTCAGATATATGTATGTAAGAGCCCACTGTGGATCGGCAGCAGCAGTGGCTGAGCGAGGTGAGTAAGGGGGGCTGTGAACAAATCCTGCACAAAGGTCCATTCATTTCTTAAACGCCCTTAGATCAAGCTGTTGGTTGAGTGATTCGACATGGTACACATTCTCAAGCATGTATTTTATTTAGCCTGGCAAGTTAAGAGAGAGAGAGAGAGATTTGACAACAGTTAGAAATAGTTTATCCCATCTCTGGATTTGTGTCAGTTAGCTTCAAAGAATTTGTGCTTTTAGTTTAAGGGAGGACGAGATAGATTCTTCTTATAGGATAAAACCTCTACCTTGACATTCTTCTCTTATAATGTTAGAATAAGTATTTCAGCCTTATTGGATTTGGTGCAAAATATTGCATTGAATTGGGACAGTACTTTTTACTTTTTAGAGTAAAACTATTAAAAGTTGGAGGAGTGAGAGCTAAATGAAGCCCAAAGGAGATTGAACTCCCTGGATGTGGGTTGCACAGGCTGCAGCAAACCTGTTATGTCAGGATCGTAGGAGTAGATAGGGAGGGGCCGGGTCCTCCCTATAACAGTAACTAGAAAAGTGTCACAGGCATTGGAAGAGCCGGGACTCCCGCGCGGTGATAGGTGGATCGGGGTGTCCTTTGTGGTAACCTTTGCTTGTCAGAAGGTCCCGGCTCTCCAGCAGCTATTGGTCTCAACACCAGGTGTCCTGGTTGCTCAGCATTCTTACTAGGCATGAGACACATTCATTGGTCCTAGCTGAGACTGGGACTTTGTCCTATCAGGTTGGAGAGGCTGGTACAAGTCCTTGACCTGATTGGACAATCTCCCTGTAAATAGGCAGACAGGGGTATGCTGCCTCTGCCGCTTCTAGCTCCTGCTACCCTGTTCCTTGGTGTTCTGTCTGTGCCTTGACAGTTAGTCAGCATTGATTTCTGAGTGCCCCTTCCTCCTGATCCTTGCTCTCCTGTGTTCTACCCTTCCTGCTTGTCTCCTGCCCTACCTCACCATCAGAGGCTCTAGTGAATACCAGGCCCTAGTTAGACTCCGCACCCCAGTGAGTGGTTCCCAAACAAAAATATGATCATTTCCTGTAGGAGGTCCCTTTTACCATTTTGGATTTGTCCACATGCCCTCCCTATGTTTGATAGCATGTGGGTTGTAAATGGACTTGTTGTGTTAGGGCCTTGCTTCTTTCAGTGAATGGAGCGCTGAGGCAGTAAAAGTAACTGTTTATGATGTCATTTCTCAATTGTTATAACTGCTCTACTTGCTGTGCTTTGTGACTCTATTACAGGTAAAAGTAAACTGGTTGTAAGTAATAGCAAGTTGTCAGTGTTGTGGTGGTGCCGAGGTGGCGCTCAATGGTGACTGTGTTGAGGAGGGCTGTGTGAGCGGTCGCTGAGTCTTGTCTGGTTCGGGCAGTCTCCGCCATTCATTGAGAGGAGCACTGAGGCACTGGAGAGAGCTGATATTGATGCCATATTTGATTTGTGTAATAATTGCTGTACTTTTGTGGCTCCATCAAATGTAAAAGTCATTTAACAAATAGACAATTAAAACTAATTCCCCCAAAGATTTAACCTAATAATATTCCAAATACTTTTAGTTAAAATCTTATTTGTGTGTCATGAGAATTTATTTCTAGCAGTGTGTAATTAGAAGATGGCCTGCAATTTAGTCAAAACCATCAGCCATTGGACGTTTAACGCTTTAATTATATGTATGTCAATCTGCTTACTCATCTGAATTATACTGACAGATAAGTATAATTTTGTTATGTTAGTACGTGTAGCACTTGGAAACCCAATGGAGTTTGATTTAGGTTGATCAAGAATTTATTTTTGTAAAATGAAAGGACAAGTTAAAAATGACAAGAGGATAGGAAACTGTTGGGTTTGACGTTAAACTATTATTTTATTACTGAAAGACAGTAAAAACTTTGGGAAATATCATTATGACATGTTCCAGCTCATTGAACAAAAAACCAAGCACTACCCCATGCAGTTTTATTTAATCAGCATTGTCAACGGGTGTTCAGTACGGAAACACAGCCAAGCATCTCTTAAATTAGACTGAGGTGAGACAGACTCTTTATACTATTAAAGTAAAAAATATATGAATGTGTAAAATGCTTGACTAAGCAAGTATGTTTTAATTGATATGAAATCCATTTTTATCATATGTTGCAACATTTTATACATTATTAAAAGACATTTATAGCTGCCCCCTGATGTGTATGGGAAATTATTAAAAAATTTCTCTTCTTTAGACAATCCTTATTTTCTCTCTTTCACTAATGGATTAATCTCCCTGAAAGAACTGTAAAAGTCACAAAATCAGATCTCTTTTTAAATATAAATTACTTGTCAATTTGTTCAGTAGACTCCCAGAAGAGAGCAGGTCATCCTTCTTAATCAAGAGTATATACCTGTGGGAACAAGGGATACAAAAGTTACAACTACTAGTAGAATAGCACAGAGTTAATAAATGTAACTAGAAGCAGATTAAACTCCCTGTAGGTGTAGTTGGGATTAGTGGTGCCACTCACCTCTCCTGTTGTCCATTGGTTGCCTGTTGGTAGAAGGAGGAGCTGAAAGGGGTATGAGGTTTCCCTGTGTCATCTGGGTCTGCTTCCTTTCTTCCTGGATTCTCACCAGGACTGATCATGCTTAATGAGATAAGTGCATTTGTCTTATTTTCATTCTCTACAAATTATTTTCCTTCCTCTCTACTCTCATTCCCTCACTCGGTGCCTTTCATTTCCTCCTTTCTTACCTCTTATACATCTCCATTCTCCCCTGCTTTTATTTTGCTCATTTCCTTCTGCCTTTCCCTGCTTGCCTTCATCACCGTCTCACCTCCTTTACTTCTTAAAATGTCCGCTGTCTTTTCCTGCCCTGTGCATCATGCCCCAGCCCAGGAGGTCTGTTCACCTCCCCTCCCACCTCCATTACTCCCCTGGTTTGCAGAGTGCCAGCAGTAACCTTCCCCCTGCTGTTTCCTCCCTCTACCCGGCCACCTACCTGCCAGGAGCAGAGGAGTGACGCAGGCCTAAGGCCTGCAGCATAGCCTGCCGCGAGACAGGCGTCTCAGCGGGGGGCGCACACCTGTGGTGTGCGTCCGAACTTCTGGCTCAGGGAGCTAGAGCTCTGTTGCAGCCTCCACTGCTAGTGAGGCTTCACTGTCTGCACTCGACCAGACTGCCAACTGGCATTCAATGTCAGGCAGTTTGGTCTCTTCCCCTCAGTGTTCCCTTTCCCCTATGGACATTAGGGGACCACTGGAGGATGAAAGGGGGCTGGGCTTCAATGTAGGGGGCAGTGCCCAGCGAGACAGCGCAAAGTGCCAGCGCTACAGCCCACTTGGGCCCCCCATGATTTCACATAGTAGGGGCCATAGACATCCCAGCTGGTGCCCCAGTAGGCATGAGGGAGAGGTTTATGCAGACCCTTCCCATAGCAGGGCACACCTGCAGTGTGGTGTGATAGGGGCAGGGACACATATCCTCAGCATCACCACAGGCCAGCTGACTCACAATGTCAGCATGGTCATAAGCCCCATTTCAGCAGCAGGTTGTTCTAGTGATTGGCCATACTGGTCAGACTTGTGGCCTTCCACCATGCCCTGTTGCCCCTCGCCATGTCATACCCCTGCATACCCCCACCAAAGCCACCTGTTGTGGAACAGTTATGCACATCGCTCACGCTCGGATTCCCCTCAAAGCATTGAGCCACTTTCTTGCTCATCCCGCATTAGTGACAGACACGCTAGGGATGCAATTGCAGTGTCGGAACCTCAGGCTGACATTGTCTCTCCTCCAGCTTCACAGATGTCCACTGGTGTCCGCAGCAGATCCAGGAGTCACTGAAAATCAGTGATGTCTCATTCCCGAGAGACTGCCACAAATGTGTAGTCGGAGCTGGCTGAGGTACCTGGCATCACAGAGGAGAATGAGCAACCTGGACCCAGCCAAGCAACGCCATGTGAGTCGGATAATGATGATACTGCTTCTGTATCCACTTGTACATCGATCACATCATTGTCGTCTGATGCCTCTGGGTGGTCTAGGCGTAATCTGGGAAAAGCGATAGATAAGCACTTGCGCAAGATAGTCCAAATAAACCTCTGACCCTCCCCTCGCCAACACATAGGAGTAGGGTGCATTGCGATTATACCGTCACAGCTCGCGGTTTGCTGCCATGCATTTGGGAGAAGATTTAAAAAAAAAGCAAATACGTTGACATATTTGCTCTTACGAATAACAGCCATAAGGCGATCAGTGCAGCACAGAAGAAAGGGGCTTTAATAACTGGCTACCAGCATGGTGCACTTTTATGGGTACTTATTTGGAGCCACGGCCATGTGAATACAAGGACATGATTCGTTAATTGCACCTGGTCCATGACATACAAGTAAGAGTAAAAAGCTCGCCTGGCACAAGTATGATGAGCAATTTAGGCTCAATGCAGATGGGCGCGCAAACATCGAATTTGGTATAAAGGATGTCGAGCTGTGGCTTGATGTCATGCATGCGCTGCAAGATGCTACTGCGGAACCACCGGCACCTAAGAAGTTTCTGAGCAAGGGGTGTGGTGGCTTCCCATCCCTGGCCAAGGTTAAATGCTATGGATACAACAATACCACCTGCAAACGCAGCAGTAAATCCCCCTATAAACACATATGTCTGCGATGCAATGACAACCACCCGACAAAATCCTGTAACAAGCCCACGGCGCCATAGGTCGTGGCCCGAACACAGTCTGGACCTTGGCTTGGAGCTATCCCCAATTACATTTGACAAATTAGCAAAATGGTTGGCACGCTATCCTAGGTGAGACATGAACAAATTTTTGCTGTGGGGTTTATGCAAAGGCTTTCGATTACCCATAATGGGGTAGGTTTTGGCCTACCCTCATAATTTGCAGTCTGCTGTTGAGGCGCCCGGAGTGCTTGAAGAAAAGGTTGGCAAGGAGATGCGGTAAGTTGAATGTGCGGCCCCTTTACATCGCCCCAATCCCCGATTTGGTACTGTCCCCCATTGGGGTGGTGCCCAAGAAAGTCCCAGGGAAATTCCAATTAATAAAGCACATGTCGCCTTCCCCGGGGGCGTCAGTTAATGACGCTATTCTGTTGACATGTGCGCGGGTGGTTTATCAATCCTTTGAATCTGCTCTAACAATGGTTCAAAGCGCAGGCCCTTCATCCTTCGTCATTCAAATTTAAGGGTTTTGAATAGGGGGAGCTTTCTATTTACTCAAATGTTTCCTCCAATGGTGCATTGATGCGTTGTTGCGGTGTCAGGGTTTGAAGGGGTGGCTCACTACCTGGATTATTTCTTGGTGGTTGGGCGCCTCAAGTTCGGATACTTGCCAACTCTTACTTTCATACATTCAGGCACTATTCAATTCCCTGGGCATTCCCATAGTACACGATAAAACAGAGGGGCCTACAACATGGTTATCATATCTTGGTATTGAGATAGATATGGTGGCAGGCCTCTGCCGTCTCCTGGTGGATAAGGTCAGCCACCTCCATAATTAAATAAAATCAGCACTAAGTGCTAGCAGACTCTCCTTGGCAAAATTCCAATCTTTGGTGGGGTCATTTCAGTTCATTTACGGCGTTATTCCCTTTAGAATTTTTTTTTTGTCACAGGCTTGAACGTGCGACGGCAGGGATTAACAGCCTAAGAGCGTGGGTCCCCTCTCCAATGACCTTAAGGCAGATCTTAGAGTGTGGGATTCATTTAATGGCATCCACATATGGTCCGCCTCTACCATGTCCAGCCATGAGCTGCATTTCTTGACGGATGCGGCCGTGGGCGCTGGCCTCTGCGCATATTTTCAAGGAGCTTGGTACATTGGTGCTTGGGCCGGCTTTCTGGTACAGGAATGCACCAGGAGTTTATTACTGTTGGAGCTGTTTCCAATTGTGGTTCCATGCCGCTTCCATAGTAGGAGCGTGGTGTTCTATTGTGATAACTTAGTTGTTGTTCAAGCCATCAATCTGCAGGGCGTCTCGTCCCCTCCAGTTGTACATTTACTCAGACAGCTGGTATTGAGTTTAACATTAATTTCCGGGATGCTCATGTCCCGGTGGTTGACAATGGACACAATGCCCTGACACTATTTGGCAGGTGGCTGGTCTAGGATGGAAGACCTCACGCTGCTGTTATTAGCCCCATCTATTTGGCGGAGATATCAAGCTGACTGGGCAAGTAGGTTGACATTTCATAGAAAGCACGGTAGGGCAGACAGGACCTGCAGAATTGCCTCTATGAATTTATGCTGCAGGAATATAAGCATGGGAGGTCCTGCGCTTACATGTGTTCTACCCTTGCAGGAATAGACTGTTGCAGTAAGCAGCATATAGAAAGGGACATTACCAAGGTTTTTTAGTGGCAAAAGTGCTTAAGGGCTGGGCGAAGGTTAGGTCGACGCCTCCCAACTCTAAACGCCCAGTATTAATTACTTGCTTGGGAAGAATGATAGAAGCGTTACCATTGGTGGCCAGCGACGACTACAAAACGCTATTGCACAAATTAGAATTAGTTGCAGCATCTAAATCTTCCCTCTGCACTGGCCTCTTAGCTAATAATGTCGTCCTCCATACAGAAGCCATACAGTGCAAAATTCTCAGGGGCAAAACTGACCAGGCAGGCAGAGGACACTGGGTTGAGTTGCGCAGGTACCCTAATATTAATGTTTGCCCATTGTCTTTGGGGTGTCGGTATGCTGCTGTCAGACCTGACTCTGGCTCAATGTGGTTAGTGCATAAGAACTGTATTCCACTGTGCATCATCGTCAGCAGCTCAAGGCCTTCCAGTAGACGCCATTGAAAAGATTAATCGATGGAAATCGTGTACGTACAGAACTTACCTCCGGGCGTTGTCAGACAATGCACGAGTGTGATCCAGACAGGTCCATGATAAGATACCATGGGGAGGCGGTGCAGTGCTGATTTATTTTTTCCAATGTTCTTTATTAGGCAGTTGTTCCTTGTTTTCTCCTCCCCCCCTTCCATGAACCAGGATTAGCCTGAGCGTATGGGTCATTCACGTATTTGCTGCGTAAATTCATACGTGTGGGTCTGCCAATTTTACGTGAGCCAAAAGTACATCTAAAATACGCAATGTAGGTGGGGGTTTTCATTTGAAGTGTACAGTATGGGCGTGCTTAGCTGCGTAAGTCCGTGTTGCCCATCCGTACACGTGCGGACGACAGCGGTTACGCGGCCAAAAGTTAAGGTAGGGTTTGGAAAGCGGAACTTGGTCAAAGTACGTACATTCAAGCGGTGTGCCAAGAAGGGTGTATAGAAGGCAAGTACGTGTAAATATGCTACGCAAGTAAACGGATTGCAAACGGAGTTCTGGATCTACCCCATTGTCTGCAGCAGTGGATTCCACAGCTGTCCTCCTTTTAAATTAATTATTAGTTAGTTCCCAAAGCATATGGTGTCTGTGGGCCAGATCCGGACCTAAGTGCTTGTTACGTTACATCACGTAGTATATTTATGCTAGCGTATTTTCTATGCACTCTGTTCACGTACGTAACGGCCTAACCCAGCCCATACTGTACAATTTAAATGCCTCCCACAGTCTAGCAGGGAAACAAAAACAAAGAAAGCAATCAAGGAGTAGTTCAATCAAACTCATAGGGTGTACAGTGTATACAGAAAAAATCCATTTAAACTGAAATCATATCTGTCTTCTCCTGTTGGCAAAACATGAACAGTCTATAATCATGTATGTGAGTTCTTCTAGAGAATGGCCATGTTCCATGACTTCAGAATTGCTACTATTGAATAAATAGAGGGGGGTATTAAACCATATACCAGCGTTGAACTCTGCATCCCCAAATATATTAAAAGAGACTCCCAATCTCCTATTAAAGTCTATGAAGTTAATAAAGGATTAATATATTTTAGGGCGCTGAGGGCATTAAAGGGGGGGAGGGGCTACTATTGAAATATTCCTCAAGTGCAGTATCATGAGGTCATGATAAATTTGTCAGGAAGAGCATATGGCCATAACAAACACAGATAGTGAGTCACAGGGGCACTGTGGATTTTCCACTGAAAAGCAAAGTAAATCTGCAGCTTCTAGTACAAGGCGTTTCTGAAACCACCTAATCTGTTTAGACAAGTACATAGAAATATATCACGACTTGTTTCAGCGCTCCCTCTTCTTTCTATGTAATTGTTTAACTAATGCATTTGGCTACTTCTTTTCATGAAGCCTTTTTTTTTTTACTTTACTGTTGTGTTCTTGCTTTATATTGATAGGACAAAACAAACGATCAGTAAATTATAAAAGAATGGATGAATAATAGCCTCTCCCATCATGAAAATGTGTGGGAAGGGTTTCATTTTCATCTAACATTATGTCCAGGACAATGCGTAAAAGGGAATGGATAGCTGCAAATTGATAAAGTGAAGGCCTGTCTAAACAAAGATAGGGATAAAGCATGATTGGTGAAGTTAAATCATTTTAGTGCTTTCCAGCTGAAGCTACCAACTAATAGGCTGGGACACCACATCAACTAAATAGAACTGAGGAGTTGGTAGCTGAACTATGATTTGATGTCATCATAACATTAAGGGGTCTATTTACAGAGATCATTTTAGTGCGATAGGGACAGTTTTCACTTCAAAACTGGCCCTATCGCATTAAAATGAAGTGTCACATATTTAAAGAACGTCGGAGCAGAGTTTTACACTTCTCAGGCTGGCGTTAGTGACAATTATTCTGGCTATGTCCCCATATGCCCCTCTTTTCCTCCCCCTAATAGCTGTTATTAGGGGGAGGAAAAGGAGGGCATGTATGGGGAGACCGTCGGAATACATCCCAATTGAGCCCCAGTTAAAAAAAACAAAAACAAAAAAAAACATTTTTTTTATAAGTTAAAAAATAAATGAATAAACCCCATAGAAAATAGGAATAAACATTACTCACCTGTCCGGGCATCCCGTTGGGCTGCAGCTGTCCGGCCCTGGCATGAATACACTGCACATGCTCAGTGTTTCTCATGTCAGGACTTGGAAAAATTTCAAAGTGCCTAAAGAGAAGCACTGTGCATGTGCAATGTTTCTCATGTCCTGCGCA
>WWET01002447.1:101026-119070 GCA_011038615.1 Limnodynastes dumerilii
CGCACATTTCTTCCCCCCCCCTCCCCCCACCCTCCTCAGCTAATCTAAATCCCCACCCCTTCAACTTCTGCCTAATCCCTCCCCCCTTCAATTTCTGCCTAATCCCTCCCCCCTTCAATTTCTGCCTAATCCCTCTCCCCTTCAAATTCTGCCTAATCCCTCCCCCCTTCAACTTCTGCCTAATCCCTCTCCCCTTTAACTTCTGCCTAAACACTCCCTGAGGTGGCATTACACCACCTCTTTCTACTTAAAATACTCCGGGTCTTTAAAGACCGCACAAAGGCAATCTACGTACCTATCTGGTTCGTAGATTGCGTAAATGACCTACTACGCATGTGTAGTAGGTCATTTCATAAAAATACGCACCCCATTGTGTGGTTGCAGAGATCCCTTTCCCCCCTCCTCCTGCACACAGGCCATTTCCGACATCCAGAAAAATGCAGCAGTGCGATCACTTGAATCAGGATTCAGCAAGAATTGGGGATTTATTTGAACTAAGGCCTTTGACATTGAAAGGCAATGCCTTCAGGGTCAGCAGAATGTGCTCAGCAAGGGTATGCGGGGTAGGCCAGCGCAGTAATAGGGGAAATATCAGTCACTAGAATCTCTTTAGTGTATAACATTGTAGAGTCTAGTGATCGATTTTTACATATATAGAGGCTCCAGAGCTATGTCAGCAGGCTGTGAGGGCTTCATGGACTTGGGGCATGATCCAGACCTATGCTGCCCGGCGGTAATATGCCGGGCGTAAGATGTTGCCCGGCGTAGCTACGGCAATGCCCGATCCAGGATTGGGCATCCATAGCAGCAGTGTAGTAACGCTAGAGGGGGCGTCCCCCAGCGCTACTACGCTGCAGTTAAGGAAGTGAGGCGGGGGGAAGTAGGATAATGAGGCTGGGAGGGTGGCGTTTGCGTTGCAATGCCGCCGTCCCAGCGTATTTACAGTCACTTACGCCAGCTAAAGTTAGGGTTGCCTTCAGCCGGCGTAAGCGAGTGTTAATACGCTGGGACAAGGGGGAGCTCTGAATCAGGCCCTTGGTGAGTATTATTTGCAGGTGGCCGTCGCACACCCCAGCACTGGCTCTAAATACCTTAACTCATTTTCAGTATTAGTAAGGATGCTGAGGTCCTGGTCATGTAGCATATAGAAAACAGTAGTCCTGAAGAAGACCATTTCCCTCAGGGGCAACTAAGACATAGGTAACATTTTTGTGAACCTGTAATTGGGACAAAAAAAAGGGAATAACCCAAAGCAGTCAAATATATTAGACCAGTGCTCCTCAACCTTTTCTCACCCTCGGCACACCTAAGCCCTTCCCAGAAATCCGCGGCACACCTAAGCCCTTCCCAGAATTCCGCAGCACACCAAAAGCAAAATATACAAAAAAAAACAGGAATTACGAAGTATATACACAGAAAGTACATTTAATTGCTATTTAAAAAAAAAAAAAAATTTAACATAGCAGCTAATAGTAATAACTTAGTATCCTCTTATTTCCTTAAGGCAAGGTCTTACAGTGCTTTTTCTCCTTTTGGAGGCATTGCAACGCGGCACACTTGGCAACATCCCATGGCACACTGGTTGAGGAGCACTGTATTAGACCACGGCATGTGTATTTTAGACACAGAGAAATGTGCGCACGCTCTGCCTCCGCCAGGCCATGCCCCAGGCGACTTATATGCTGTGTGTGGTAAGGTAAAACCAGAGTTATTACTTGCATAGATTTCTTATATACAATTGTGATTTTTTTTATCATGCAAAGAAAAATCTCTGAAGATTTTCCATTTTGAGTAGGTTCTACACTATAATTATGTGATAAGCTGTATTCATGCGCAAAATAAACACAGCAACTTTATAACGTCACAGCAGATAATGTTTCCACACAGTTTGTCGGAACACAAAACAATGGATTTTAAAATATATGGGAATATTTTTTAAACAAACCTTTATCTTCTACATAAATCTCAAGGCTATGTAACATCAGACTGACATTTGTTATTTATATTTTGAAGCAGATGTGTGTTAAACCAGCAGCATTTCCTGTGTATGAAGGAAACTGGTTTTGTTATGCACAGACCACATATTTGTTTGAAAAGCCTACATGTTATCAAGATTCCACTGGTAATCAGCTGTTACATAGAGACATCCTGTACCAAATACAAGATGATCTTTTTATTATTATTATCCCATTTTACAGCAACTCCACCATAAGAGGCCCAATCATTTTCTGTTTCTTACTATACCGTCAGTGCAAAGGAAGCTGAGAAGAGCATCACTTAGCAGCAGGGGTCTGTTGCTCTTATCCAGAAACTGGTCTGGTCGACACACATTACTGTAGGTGCAAATGTTACTTCACTTTTATACCACAGAAAGAATAAAAACAAAACCCGAATTATACCGAGCATGGTTTTTCATGCACCTTATGTCATATTAATGCATATTTTATTTATTCATATAAGTTATTTTTAACCCTCTACAATGTCATTTGTATATAGTGTACATACTGTACGAGTTATATCCCTGAAACCTAGATTTTGGATTTCAGACAAGTCAGCGCAGGATATATCTATATATAAGCATTTACAGTGCATTTTACAGTGTGGGTGGGATTAGGTACTTACGAGCGGATCAGCAACCTTATGGCAGCGTAAGTCACACAATGTCCGCATGAGAGAGGGGAGTGACAGGGGGAGTTCACTCCCTCTGTGCGGAATTTAAGACCCCCACACGTATGGAAAGCATACAGGGTTCAGGTTCCGATCCATAGTGTGGAAATGTGGAATACTTCAAACAAGAATAAGCTGGTTTCGCAACCCCCCATGTCAGCAATTTTAGTTGTTGGATAACACAGCTTTACAACATCCACAGATCACAGCAAAGATAAAGAAGAGCTGGCAAACATAAAATAAATGGAGAGAGCACAGTCTTAGCTGTATTAATCCTATAGTAAAACATGATAGTGATGGAGCAAGAGTTAATAAAGTCAGCTGACTTCTGCCCACGGACTGTGGAAGTTGGGTGTATATTGGGAAAACAGGTGCAAATTTACAGCTCGGCTAAACTATTTTGCAATGTAAGGGGTGCTAATTAAAATGAAATCTTTTGCATGCAGGGAAAATAATTTACTATTGCACATAGAACTCAGATACTGCATAGCTTTATGTTTAATCCATAATCTTCACTTCTCAATTCTAATTCTGCTTTACCAATTATATTTGCCTTCCCTTGTAGTTCAACATGATAATGCTCGGGTCTATACTTGCACCCTAAAAAAAGGGTGTAAATGCAGCTCTGAATCAGCCCCTTAGCGATAACATGGCTACACACTATACAATTATCAGCTGATCAATCTGATTACCATCTAGGCCCAGATCCAGAGCTACGTCCGCTAGTATATTTACGCCAGAGTTGCCAACTTTTTAGAGCTTCCCTCCGGGAGATCCCAGAGGGAAGCCATTGATTTATTAATGGGGTGGGGCTTAATGATGTGATTTGCATACATTGTGTCATTAAGCCCCGCCCCCTGTCAATCACTTCTGTATTTTCTAGCGTTTCAGGGGATGGACGGGGCTTGATGACATCATCGGCAGATGTTACGGCACATAACTCTGAACGTATGTACCAGCCTAGTATCAAGAGCGTAACTACGAACAAAGGGCTGTGCCAGCCATACGACACCCGTAATTACGCTGCGTAGGCGAGGTGAGGCATTTAAATCGCACAGTATGGGCGTGTTTAGGTGCGTAAGTACGTGCAGCCATTACAGCCGACAGGAGTTACACTTTGAAAAGATAAGGTAGGTATTGGAAAGCGTAAAACAGGAAAAGTACATACGACCGAGGGGAGTGCCTAGTAATTACCATAACGTAAATACGCTACAAAAGTAAAGGGAATGTAGCTCTGGATCTACCCCCTAGTGTGTAGCATGGGCTTTGTCAGAACACTGGCAAAATGGTTAAACACTACTGGACCTGCCAATCGGATTGTTCCTAAACAAAACAACTATTGTTCAGGACCTATTCAACACAAAAGCCTGGATCAGCACACATTAATAAGGAACACTTATACTGTAAATTACATACGAGCACATTTGTTCTGCTAGGGTAGCACAGATTCGCATATATACTTTGTGGCCTTCCTTCACTAAACAAAACAAGTGAGGTTGGTTTTATGTTTTTGTTTGTTTTGCATACACTTGATTTTGACCAAACATAGATGCAGTCCTGCGTGAGGTCTCCGCTCTGGAATCTGCTTACTTTGGTGTACTTACTACTAAAATAACTGGGGGTTTAACTTGAACAAGGAAAAGCAAACATTGTTGAAAGAGTGCATTGGAAAAATGGAAAAAAACAGCTTATCACCTTTAATCAGAGATGCTACAGACTGAAATACAACATGTTATTGCTAGGAAATCCTTTAGAAGTAACTCATGCCTCTTATCTCCTAAGATGAGCAACATGTGCAAAAGGAATTAAAAGCAGCTGCTGTAGCTCCAGCCAATGCCATATGTTCAGCCATGCATAAAGAACAAGCTGACAGATATAGAGCAGGACATTAAAATAGGTCACCAATTATATACTATTATTTTGTACACATGCTGTACTGTGCCTTCTAAAGTCCTGAAATATAAAGAACTTAAAACTTGGTCTTTCAAAACGTGACTCCAAAATATCAGGCATTATTTAGACAATAAATATTTGTGGGATCCTTTTGTTTGATCTTTTTATCCCCCAAAAATATGTTGTTTTGAGAGCTTTATTGGTTTATGAGTTAAATGTACATCTGATCCAGAGTTTGAGAGTTATACCCCGTTCACATCACCGCCCCGGCAATATCCTGGATCTGTGAACCCGGTATATTGCCGTGTCACCAGATGATCCCAGGGTTACAGACCCTGTTTCACATTGTAGGGTTGACCCGGGAAATTTCGGGACCCGGGTCTGCCCTGTCAGTAGTGTGAGTCATCACACTTTGTAATTTGTTTACTATTCCTCTGGCAACACTTGTTGCCAGGTCATTAGTAAACAAATTACACTAATCAAGTAGTTTCTGTACCACCCGGGTTGAAAAACCTGGGTAGCACCTTTCACACTGTACCCCAACCCGGGTCAGACCCAGGAATAACCCTTGTTTTGTCCTGAGTACAATTTCCAGGTCATTAGACCCAGGTAGAGGCACCCAGACCCTTTCACACTGCGCCTCGATCCGGCTTGTTGCAGCTTGCCCCGCCAATAACCCAGGCTTTTGGGGCGATGTGAAAAGGTTACAAGGGGAGAACATGAACACACCTTAGGAAAACTATTTTGCAATGTGTGGGAGTTTGTTTTTGCATATAGAACATAGTTAAAAATTTGCCTTCTCTTGCAGTTCAACCTGGGTTTGCTCCTGTCTAACCTTGCAGCTATTTTGCCCTTAGTCTCAAACTCTGGATCAGTCACAAACTGTGTATCAGCTCCATATACTTCACATAGACCATTTCAATACAATGAATCAAAGGGGTTTTTTTGGTTGTTTTTTTTTAGAGGAACCAGCTGGAATCCACTGTTAGTATAATATGGTGGCTTGACAGTGGCTGGTGGCTTATCATATATTTGCAAATATGTGTAACGGACATTTCTGCGTTTTATTTTACAGATAGAATGGTATAGTCTGTTACTAGTTAATGGCAGTGTAGCTGGGGCATTTTCTTTCCTTTGTTTCTGTTGATAGCAGATTACTGCCTTTCATGCACCTTTTTGCATTTATCTATAAACTGATATGAGCAACTTACATTTTGTGTGTATAGTATAATACAAGGTAAACATGGCTATTTTTACTACTAAAAAAGATAAAATGGGAAAGCAATGATAATTTCTTGAAACAGGAGCAGATCTTACCTGATTATATAAGTTTTACCCTTATATGAAGTGAACAGTACAATTAGCACATTGTGTGTGCAGTGATGGGACAGATCAGATATTCCTGGCCTGCTATCTTGATTAACATCTCAGATACTTTATATGGATTGGAGGTGTACTCCTGTAGCACATAAACAACTACAAGAAATTAGGTCAATAGTTGAAGTATATGGCAGGTTTAAATGATCTATGTAACGTTTAGGACTAAAATATGGCTAGTCGTTCTGGCCATATGGGAACCACCTATGCAACTATATTGGTCATCTACTCAAAATGTCAACTAACAAATGAAAAGTTCCAGGATATAACACTTGCTGTTATAATCATTGTGTGTGTAGAAACATGTGTTTGCTGTTTGCTCACCCTAGGTTAGAGAGACTGGGTTAAAGGTTGGGTTTTAACTCACTAGTTATATAGTGTACCTAGGTGTGAAAAAGAGATGTACGCCATCCATCAACAAACATATGGTCACACATGTTACAAGAAAATAACTAATTCTTTCCAGGCTTTTTATTAACCCATGAATATACAATATGTCTCATGTTGGCCACTTCAGAAAACAGACAATGCCACATACAGATCCTAGGGGCAATGATTGGTCACATACTTTTCTTCTCAATAATACTCAAGAACTGGCATCAGGGGTTGGTGTGTGTTTTAAGGTGAGGAAAAGGTGAGGGTTGTGTTTAAAATGAATGAAACACCTCACAATAGGGTCCACAATGCTCTTTCCTGGTCTTGCAGCTTTGACTACAGTAGCATACAGTGCTGCTAGTGTAAGTTGTTGATTGGGCATATCCTGGCATGTGTCATTCCCATACACACACACATACACCTGAGCAGTGATCATCCTGATTCACACCTTACCAATATACAGGGCTTGTGCTAGGGGGGGTTCGGCGCCCCCCTGCAGACTTTAATTTTGCGCCCTTCTGTTTAACAATTTGAAATTGACACCAGTGACCATCCTAGATTATAGTAAGCGTCATCATACAACACAATTGTAACCACAATAAAACAAAGCAAATCATAGTCACCACTATACAATAGTGTCCTGGGGCCTGATCCAGACCTACGCTCGGATGCGGTTTTACGCTGATCGTAAGTGTAAAAACTATAATTTGTACTTACTGCGCATGCATGGGGCAGATGATACGCTCATGTTACGGTCTGAAAATCTTTGCGTATGGGCCTTAATCGTAACCGCTTCGTATTATCGATCATGGGGGCATGCCTGATATACGAAAGCCGTAACCACGCACCGGTGGGCGGGGTGAGGCATTTAAATCGTACAGTATGGGCGTGCTAAAGGTCGTTAATACGCAATGAACGTACGGTCGGCCTTGGAAACAAACACAAAAGTTAGGGTAGGGTATGCCGAGCGTATGGAAGCTAAACTAGGCACGAGCAAGGGGAGTGCCTATTGCCGTGCATCGGTGGTACGTTCGGCGCTAATACGCTATGCATACCAGCGTAGGTCTGAATCAGGCCCTTAGTCTCCACTATACATAGATATATATCCCCCATCCTGTCTCTCCAGCACCCAGTATTCCCATCATGTCTATCCATCACCAAGCATTCGCCATCGTGTGTATTCAGCACCCAGCATCCGCCATAATGTGTATCCAGCACCTAGTATCCCCATCATGTCTATCCAGCTCCCATTATCCCCATCATGTGTATCCAGCACCCCCCAGTATCCCCATCATGTCTCCAGAGGCAGAGGTAAGGTGCAGAATGTGGAGATGGCGGCAGCTGTTGGATGGACCAAAATGTTCAATATCAAACCCTTCATTTAGCACGTGAGGGCTTAGCGTACTTACCCAGTATCCCATCATGTCTATCCAGCTCCCAGTATCCCCCATCATGTGTATCCAGCACCCAGTATCCCCATCATGTGTATCCAGCACCCAATATCACCATCATGTGTATCCAGTACTCAGTATCCCCATCATGTGTATCCAGCTCCCATTATCCCCATCATATGTATCCATTACCCAGTATCCCATCATGTCTATCCAGCTCCCAGTATCCCCCATCATGTGTATCCAGCACCCAGTATCCCCATCATGTGTATCCAGCACCCAATATCACCATCATGTGTATCCAGTACTCAGTATCCCCATCATGTGTATCCAGCTCCCATTATCCCCATCATATGTATCCATTACCCAGTATCCCATCATGTCTATCCAGCTCCCAGTATCCCCCATCATGTGTATCCAGCACCCAGTATCCCCATCATGTGTATCCAGCACCCAATATCACCATCATGTGTATCCAGTACTCAGTATCCCCATCATGTGTATCCAGCTCCCATTATCCCCATCATATGTATCCATTACCCAGTATCCCATCATGTCTATCCAGCTCCCAGTATCCCCCATCATGTGTATCCAGCACCCAGTATCCCCATCATGTGTATCCAGCACCCAATATCACCATCATGTGTATCCAGTACTCAGATTTCCCATCATGTGTATCCAGCTCCCATTATCCCCATCATGTGTATCCAGCACCCAGTATCCCCATCATGTGTATCCAGCACCCAGTATCCTCCATCATGTCTCTCCACTTCCCAGTATCCCCATCATGTCTCTCCAGCACCCAGTATTCCTCATCATATGTATCCAGATCCCAGTATTCCCATCATGTCTCTCCAGCACCCAGTATTCCCCATCATGTGTATCCAGCTCCCAGTATTTCCATCATGTCTCTGTAGCACCCAGTATCCCCATCATGTGCTTCCAGCATCCAGTATTCCCATCATGTGTATCCAACACCCAGTATCCTTCATCATGTGTATCCAGCACCTATTATTCCCCATCATGTGTATCCAGAACCCAGTATCTCCATCATGTGTATCCAGCACCTATTATACCCCATCATATCTCTCCAGAACCCTTCATCATGTGTATCCAGCACCTATTATCCCCATCATGTATATCCAACACCCATTATCTCCCATCATGTGTATCCAGCACCTATTATCCCCACTCATGTCTCTCCAACACCCAGTATCCCCCATCATGTCTCTCCAGCACCTATTATCCCCTATCATGTCTCTCCAGCACCCCCCATCATGTGTATCCAGCACCTATTATCCTCCATCATGTATATCCAACACCCATTAACTCCCATCATGTGTATCCAGCACCTATTATCTCCCATCATGTCTCGCCAGCAGCCAGTATCCCCCATCATGTCTCTCCAGCACCTATTATCCCCCATCATGTCTCTCCAGCACCCCTCATCATGTGTATCCAGCACCTATTATCCCCCATCATGTGTATCCAGCACCTATTATCCCCCATCATGTCCCTCCAGCACCCAGTATCCCCATTTTAAGCCCTATACCATTACTTACTTGTGAAGTTTTCTCTTCTACCGACTGCTGCCTCTCCTCCGCGGTGGGCTCTGCTTTGAATAATGCTGAAGTGACCTCAGGTCACTACAGCGTCATTCGTTGAGGGGGAGGCACTGCTGCACTCTGTCTGCCTGTCACACAGGCAGAGCAGAGGTGCATAGACGCCACTGTTCAGAGTGATGAGAGCACCTTACATTGCTTTACAGTGGCGTCCATCTTGCAGGGAGCAGAGGGTTGAGCGCCTATCCAGCATGGCGCCTGGATGCACTGCATCCCCCCGTGGAGCAGCTTGCGCCGGCCCTGCCAATATATTAAACAAATACCATAGATATCTATAGATGTCTATTTCTCCCCTGTGTTCTCTGTAAATCCCTCACTTCTATCAAGCACCCTCACCCGTGTTCTTTTCAGGTCACCTACTCTGCTCTCCCCTTGTTCTCTCCAACCTCCTAAATCTGTTCAGTCTACTCTGTGTTCTTTACAATTGCCACATCTGTCTAGTGCTTTCCCCCTCCAATGTTCTCTCTCCAGTCACCACCCCCCTCCCCACAATGTCTGTCAAGCACCCATCCCCCTTTGTGTTTTTTCCAAGCCCCCAAAACTTTTTGCTCCTATTATTCTATTTATGCTAACGTTCTGACGACTCCGCTTTACAAGCGCTACATTGTTGTAAAGTCAATAAATCAGAGTTCAAAGCAGAAGCAGAGATAAAATGCAACACAGCAAAAAGCTGTATGCTGGAATTTCCCATCATGGAAAATTTTCCCTGATTAATATATAACTTAGGGCCAGACGTTTACAGCACATGCGGATGTCAGGCAATACGCACGGAGGAGGGGAGTGAACAGTCTTGTGCAGACTTTGGGCCTGATCCAGAGCTACGGCCGCAAGCGATAGTGTCATACTGCACATTACGCATGTGCAGTATGACAACTTCCGGTCGACCGAAGGACATGAGCGTGCAGCGAGCGTATTTTCAGCGTATTTTTCGCCCAAGGGGCGTGCGTTTTGTGCGAGGATAGTCTGGACGCTTGAGTTACTACACAGAGGCGGGGATAGCCATTTAAATTGTACAGTATGGCCGTTCTAAGCCCAGTACGACCAGCGTATCGGTACGAAAATTCGCACGTACGCTGGAAAATCTTAGGGTAGGGTTCAGCCGCCGTAAGCAGGTACAATCAATGGGAGTGTTATGGGCGTGAAAGTTTATACGCCCGGGCGAACGTACGCTACGCTCGCGGGCGATTGCGGTCGTAGGTCTGGATCAGGCCCTTTGAGTGACCTACACTGCCATAAGACAGCCTTAAGTTATATGTTCGGATCAGCGTACCGCTGATCCGTGTAACCTCTTCATCCCACCAGACTGTACATTTAAATGCCCTTCCCTGCCCACCTTACAGAGTTTAGGCAGGAGAAGCTGATGGATCTCCAGACTTACGGAACTAAGATCTATAACGGAATATCTGGCATACGCATGCACATTGCCAGTCAAACAGCCGGATTCCGCATCAGCACGCAGAATTTGGCTGTTGTGCATGGGTATGATTATAGTCCTTAGTCACTCATTTATAGCCATTTAGTTCTCAACCTAAGCCTTGTAAAATAATCTGCTTAACAGAATTGTCCTGGCATTACAAGTGTTTTCATAGGGGGTTTGCAATCTTCTGGTTAACTTTTAAATGTTCTAGAATAATAATATATAAGTATGTGTGTGTGGGTGTATGGGTGTATATATGTTTTGAGAGTAGGTACAAAGAAGTAATTCAGTTTACAAAACCAGTACAGCTCCCATATCTCTGAAAGTTTAAAATACCTATTTATGTAAACCCCATCACAACATAACTGGCAAGAGTTCATCTGAGTATCCATTAGCTAACTTTCTGAAAGAGACCATTGTGTGTCCTGTGCTCAGTTTCCACCATATGGCCATTATCACATTGCAGACTGCTTATGTTTTGCAAACATTTTCTAAATATTCAGTTGTTCTATTAACAGCACCGATCAAATGTAGGTAAAGAAATCCAAATTTTAGATTTATGTAACCAAACAAGACAAGAATAAAAAGTACATTAACACTTTTTTCTACAAGGTAGTAATTTACAGTTGCCTTTTGTATTCTTTTCTATAAAGTACTCAACAGCAAGGAAGCCATTGAATATAATTTACACATTTTTGCACTAGAAAAGTTATTTTAGTTAATCTATCACTGAAATAGGTTTCCTAACCACGGTAGAGTTGTGGTTTTTTGGTTCTTTGTACTTAGTTTTCATGTAAAATACAAAAACTTACTGCTATTATATGTACATGTTTTAAGGGCAAAAAAACATGAAAACTAAAGACCAGATCCAGACTGCCAGCAAACACCCGACTTAAGTACGTAAAGTGAGTACGTAACACATTCACTATGGGCCGGATCCAGACAGGGATGCCATGCTTTCCCTGTCCGCTTTAGTGGGCGAAGGGGAAGCACAGCACAATTCTGTATGATTCTTGCTACACTAATGTTACTAACATGCGCCATCCAGTGAAATTAGGCCTCTTACGCATCGTGCTTGCATAAGTTGCCTGACTTTCTCAGGTCTGGATCCAGCCCTATAGTTGTATTTTGTCAATGAGAGATGTTTGGTCTGGAACTTTTTTTTTATTGAATGTCCACTTACATTTAAAGGTATAACTTGTTATAACTATTTGTTTGATAAATATGTGTTTTGCAATGTTCCAAAGGAGGACTTTGGTAGCAGCTACATACTGGCTTTTTCTATTTAGTTTATCAGTCACAGGGCTTGTAATGTATGCACAGTAGCAATTCAGATGTCCACGGGTGAAATTTTATGGTTGCAATCTTTGTTTGTGATAATGGTTTGGTTGTGTTGGGACTAGTTAATTTACCCCTAGATTTGGCCCTGAACTTAGAGATACTGGACCTGATCGACAATTAAGAGGCAGATCCGTGCGGACGTGCATAAATATACACACCTCTGAGATCCGTAAGACCGAATCAGAGGTGCTACAAAATCAAGCTAGCCACACCCCCAGTCATTGGACTGCCATGTACAGACGGATCTCAGACGTGCATGATTATGAACGGATGTGTTTCCTAAATGTGAATCACACGGACTTCATTGTTTCTTAAAGTTACATAGCATTCACTTAACCGCTACTAAACACAATTGTTGATTAACAACTCCCAGCATCATTGTATTAATATCTAGTCTACAAGCTATTAAATGAATTTTGCAATTTGTTATTGATTTATAGTTTAATCCTCAATTTGTCATTGTCAAATGAATTACATGTATTCTGTTTACTAATTACTGCATATATCCTAGTTTGTTAATAAATCATTTTTAAGAAATGATTTATTGTTTTCTGTAAAGTAATACATTTTTTTTATATTTTTTATATTTATCTTGGTATGTAATGTTTTTATTGTAAAAAATTATTTTGTTAATTAAAGTTAAACTATTAGCTTTATTGTAAACACAAATGGATTCTATAGAGGAACAGATCTAGGCTTAAAAAACATATAGGCAAGACGCATAGGCTCGCACAGAACCATACGGACAACAACTTAAGAGTGCTAGAGGGCTGCCTTTTATCCGTGCATATGGTTGCTTCTGCGAGACACTCACACTTGTGCATCCCCTGTAACTCTACATTAATAGTCCATGTGCTGCTGATTAGCATTAAGAGTCAAGCCCCTCTATGAGTGCATGCGTAACTCTCTCCATGCCGAAGCGTGAATCAGTCCTCCGTCAGTCACCCGTGTCTGTGAATCACTTGGTCATGGTTTCCTTGCGTATGTTGGAGTTCTGAGCATACGCGATACATCCGCTTGTAATATCTTCTGCATGTTCTCAGTTGTAAATCAGGGCGACTGTCTGGCATCCTGGTCACTTCCAGTGATAATGGGGCCTGTTAAGTACCATCACCCCAGCTTGTATGGCTGCTTAACATGTTCAAAAAGGAAGAATAACAGATTAAATATAAACCCTATTTATGTTACACCAGGAAAAAAAGTGTATACATGTTTCTCCTAGAGATTTTCTATATTAATAGAAAAATTATATGCTGAGTTCTGCCACTTTTCTTAACTTGGTGTATACTACTACCACAAATGCTATCCTTGGCACATTAGAAGTGTCCGTGTGTAATGTATTCTGGCCAAGGTCTAAAAAAATGTTTAAATAAACTAAAATTACTAGAAGTAGATAAAAGCAGGATGTATTTATATATGTCAGCAGCATATCACCCTATACGAGTATAATGTTCCTCCATGTATTTCCGTTTAATCACTGAAGGTTTTGTAGAGTATGAATTTGCTTTCCCTGGCTGGCCAGAAACCCAGGTACTATGAATAGATGTGTTTGAAGTCTGTGCGCTGGGTGGAAAAATAAGCAGGAAATGCCACTACCATAAATCAGTGCTTCTTTTTGTGGGCAGATGTGGATGTTTTGAGTTCTTCTACACAGAAGAGAAGTCATCTGATTCCATGTGAAAGGAACATTTTTCATTGTATGTTTTATAGTTACCTGGAGAAAACTGATCTTTGCTTCTACTTTTTTTTTACAGTATCTTCATTCTCATTTTCAATAACCATAAAGGTACAGCTAATGCTGTTCAAACATATGTGTATTATTAAAAAAATAAAACTTTATTTGTCCAGATAACACACACATTCATTCTGCCATGCCTCATAAATTAAAGATAAGGTTAAGGGAAAAGGAATACAAATTAGCTTAGAAAATGTATCTTACCAAGCGTTTATGAAATATCACATATACCTTAAATTAAAACAAATGTCAAATATTTTCTTTCCTTGTGTGCAGGTATGTCTTTATGTTTTATATTGGCATATATTTGAATACGTTTATAGAAGATAATAAGGAATGTAAAGAATAACAGTTTGTAAACCCTGTGAATATTAGTGCAGCCCATCTAGACACCAGGGACCAGAGCTAGACCACCGCACATTTTCCTGAACATGGGGTGGGGGGGGTCCGTCAGACAGAGAGAGTGGAGTGCACGTCCACTGAAACTCCCCTCTCTCTCGTACGGGCTTTATGGCAACCTACGCTGCCATAAGCCTGCCATAAGTCCATTGTGTGGATCAGCAGCCTGTGCAACAGGGTCTCTGCCAGATATTTTGGAGCCCGGGGCCCATCCTTGGTGCCCCACACCCTACAAAACATCATCTGTGAAGTCACATGAAGAAACATCATTACCAGCGATCCTTCCTTGGATTTCCCTGTGCTTCGGCTTGCTAGTGTACAGCTCTAAGCAGTAAGTAACAGTGGTAGGATACCACCGATACCTGCTTCTGCAGAGCCATGGTAAGTATCTGCAGGCCCTGTTTCAGGGCCCTGGACAATAGTCATGGCTGCCCCCCCCCCCCCCCCAGCACGCCCCCAATAGCAGCTCTGCTGACACAGTAAGCAAACATATGCCAAGTACAGTAATGATGCTTCCAATTTATTGCTTATTGGTTTATTCAACTGAGGGCATATATTTTAGTACACACTGCCACAAACTGATTATCCCCTTTCCAGATAGTTCAGGGTGGTCCCAATGTTGTTGCACACACTGCTATGTGGGTAATTTGGGTTTCTTTCTTGTTAATGTGCTCGGGTTCCCGGTTCATTTGGGTCTAATCCACTGTTTACCACACCCTGGGAATATAAATATAACATATTTGATCTGTGTATGATGGCCATTCTTTTAGGAGACATAACATTGTCCACTTAATCCAAAACATTTCACTTGTTTGTTTTTTAAGGCCTGGTTTCTGTGGGTGAGCCATGTTTGTAAGACACTATGTTGACAATTTCAGCTGTTAAACTTACAGCAAGTCTGATCATGCAGGCACAACCAGATGGTGTCTATTTTATCAATACAGCTGTTAACAAATATACTAAACTAAGGTTGTGTTACAACTAGCTGTGGACTAGCAACTTAGTGCAGGGTTATATCTTGAGTGAATAAACAGAACATCACTGGCATATGGAGAATTTAGTCTGGCAGCTGAATTCGCTAATATAGAGAAGGAATGCCAAGCTCCACCCTAGATACCATGGATTGCTGTGTGTAATTGCCCCACTCCTCCAAGGTGTGTTTTCTTAACCAAATACCATTTGCAAGTACACTACTGCTGGAACTTGCCACAATGGACCAGATTCAGATTTAAGAGGGAGTTAGATGTGGCCAGATCTGCACCTAACTCTCCTGCTCAGCCCCACAACCTGCCCCCGTTTTTAGTAGCCATAGAGTACCTTATTTATTTACAAAATGGAAGTTGCTCAGATCAATTTATAGGTTAATGCAAACAGGGGCATGAAAGGCAGGGGTAATCTGCTAGGCACAGAAACACAGGAAAGGAAATGCCTCAGCAACACTGCCATTACCCAATAACAACCTATACTGTCTATCTGTAAGATAAAACGCAGAAACGTCTATTACACATATTTGCAAATATATGATAAGCCACCAGCCCCCGTCACGACTTTTCTGCTCATGGTGGTCCTAACAATGAGAGTCCCAATGTTGGGTCATATATATGCATGCGTAGCAGGTTATTTCTAAGAGATCCGCGCATAAGAAGCCATAGCTACCTAAACCTACCTCAGGCCCAATGAACCTATAGATGTATCAAGGGGCATTATATGAGCTTGAACAAGACAGATGGGCAGACTAGATGGGCCATGTGGCTCTTATCTGCCGTCACTTTCTATGTTTCTATGTTTCTATGTAACAATGAACTATAAACCTTAGTATCAATTTGTATTCATATGATTACATATACAATTCCTATCAGCTCTGCTCCTAACTAAATTTTTGTCCAGAAAGTGGATGAAACAATTTGTCACCTGTTAAAGACACTTGTTTGAATAGAGCAGATGCTTTGGGCACTGCGGCAGGGAGAGGGAACCAATGGGTAGTATGAATGGCATATACAGGTAAAACTCGGAAAATTTGAATATCGTTCAAAAGTTTATTTATTTCAGTAATTCAACTGAAAAGGTGAAACTAATATATTATATAGACTCATTTCATGTAAAGTGAGATATTTCAAGCCTTTATTTGTATTAATTTCCAGCTCCAGAAACACTGATGAAAATTAGCATATGATTGGGAGTCTCTGTATATCTACACTCACTGTTATAACTGTCAGAAAATGAGATTCCAAATGCGAGAATGGGGTGTCCAGGTTCTATAGCAGCCCATGGCTTTCAGTTTAGTAAAAAAAGAAAATTAACCTACAAGTAGAGATGTGTCAATCAGCAAGGACACATAAGGGCGGATCCAGAACAACGTTTTCAAGCGTGTTTACACCTGGTGGAGATGTAAAAATGCCATTTTGCATGTTCTGAGCATGCGCGTGGCAGATATTATTCAGCGTAACCCTGAGCGTACGGGCCTTTCACGTAACAGTAGCATAACAACATTGGAGGGGGCGTGCCTATATTACGATAGCTGTAAGTATGATGCAGTTATGAAATGTAGGCGGGGGATTGCATTTAAATCGTACAGTATGGGCGTGCTTAGGTGCGTAAGTACGTTCTGCCATTACGGCCATTAGGAGTTACGCTTAGAAAAGTTAAGGTAGGGTTCGGAAAGTGTAACGCAGCTAAATTACGTCCAACTGAGGGGAGTGACAAGAGGAGTGCATAGTAATTACGAGCGCGTAAATATGCTACGCATTGAAACGGAACGTGAACGTAGTTCAGGAACTACCCCATAGACAGGCCTTGTAAAAATTTGTCAAATCCACCCCAGTTATTGCCATCTGGATGTGGCTCCATCTCGAATATGCACAATGAAATTGGAAGTGGTCCTATTGCTTATACATATTCCGAATGTACCAACCTAAAATAGGATGTTACCAAATGGAGTGAGGTAAACTATGTGACCAAAGAGAAAAAGTAGGAACATCAGTATAGCTCTGAAGCTCGCCTTCTGTGTTATGACAGGCACTTCTTATGCATGACCTGTTGCCTGGCCCTTGTCTATATAAGGCAGCTCTGCCAGTAATTACCGCCAGATTATAGGCTCACTTCCCAGCACGGTGTTCCTGAGTTTGGCTGAACTTTGTCCTGTTCCAAGATTCTGTCTAAGATTATCTCCTGCTTGTCTGTGTTCTCTGGTCCTTCTCCAGCTTCCTTTTGGGAATCTCCACTCCCTTCTGCTATTCTGTTTAGATTCTGTTTATATCATTGCTCATTTTACTTAATTCTCCTTGATTTTCATTTGTTTTGCCTAACTCCAGCTCTTCAAGATACTTCACTAATCTGCAGTAGTTACATCATAAGCTATCACTAGGAAACTGTGTGTTGTCAGCAGTGAAGTCAAAACACCCTTGCGGGGGTCCATGGTAAATGCCTGTAGTAAGGTAGACTTCACACCCCAGTAGTCAGCAGAGCTAAACACATAGGGAATTGCAATGTCAAGCATCAAAATGAATATGACCTCAGCATTGTAAAGCTTATCCAGGTTTCTTCACATGGTTATCTCACTGTCTTGTAATGTGTTTACATGTTATTGGAACATTACCCAGTGTTCAGTTAATTAAGATAATAATAAAATGTACACTTTAGTGTGACTTTTATGTTTATATGCAAACAATAAAAACTAGAATGAATATATATATATATATATATATATATATATATATATACTGTATATATAAATTATGATGAATGAATATATATATATATATACACACATATACTGTATATATAAATTATGATGAATGAATATATATATATATATATATATATATATA
>WWET01002447.1:121446-133145 GCA_011038615.1 Limnodynastes dumerilii
TTAACTGATCCTACTTACACCTGAACCAATGCTGGGGTGCCCCATACTGCCTATTTGCAAGGCACAGACAGGTCAAGGGTTTCAAGATGCCAGAAGAATGTGAGAAGAATTTTCCAAAAGTCATTGAGACATAAGAAACCTGCACAAGAGCTACTTCTACAGCACCATCAGTAATCCTTAAATGGGCCACATTCTTGTACATTGCCCATTATGCAAATACTGATTACTCCAAAAAAAGAAAAAAAGCCGGATTTTTTTGTTTATGTAATTGTTCTGGGGTATGCATGTGTCTAAAGGAAAGTACTGTTTACTTTCAGGGAAATTCCTTCATTTCTTCTGATTAGAAAGAAGAGTATCAGAGGAAGCGGCGCATAAGAAGAGGAAGTATGTTTATTTATATGGCAAGTGTAATTAGCAAGTAAAGGAGGAAAATCCCCGACATCTGAAAGTCTATAGCACACAATATAAGTAAATAAAATAAACTGTCAAGCTATGGATTATTACATATATTTATCATGTCTGTATTTCCAACACGTGTCTATAGAATTTATTTCTCAATCAGGACATAAAATGTCAGCTGCATTAACCCTGTATGTCTGTACTATATTTTGTTGTATTTTGTACGGCACTGTGGACACCTTGTGGCGCCTTAGAAATAAACGATAATAATAATAATATTAATGATAATAAACGTTATAGGGTTTATTTTTCAATTAGTGTATTTCACTGTAAAAAATGTCTGTTTACAGTAAATATTCAAATACTTACCTATATGGTAAGGAGTATAGCATTTATTGTCAGCTGTTAAGTAATACAACCATATTTACATGACTCAACAGGACACAGGACTTGTTTCTCAGTGAGAAATACTCTCCCTCCTACAGATATTGATTAAATAGATGGTTTGCTTTACTAAGCATTACTTTGTATATTATCTATAATCAGATACCTTGAGTTCAGAGCAACTGAATAATATATGCAAATACATTACATAATTGACATATTATAATAATTTTGGACCGGATCCAGATCTAAAAAAGTCAGAAGACTTATAAACGTGCCTGTTGCGCACCTACTAACATACGGAACTCTGTTTCAAACATTAGATGGTACGATAAAGGGATCGACAATTTAGTCACACATGCCGTATTCCCGCCACACAGACGGGGATAGGCATGCAAATGAATGTGCGGAGAAGGGAAGACCACTTATGCATTGATCCGCATCTGGACGGACGCAGATAACTGCGTAAAAGTTTAGGTAGGGTTCTGGATACATAAGTAAAAACTACTATTGATAGCTGTATTGACAGGGGTTCGCACTCCTCTCTACCCTGCATAATTTCAGACCACCGCATGTAAAGGAAAGTGTGCCAGGTCTGGATTCAGCTTATTATTATTATTGGATCGGATTTAGTCTAATGACTTTTCCACCTTTTTCCATCACAATTGATCTTATTTAGTCCTCTTTAGCTTTCAGCACGTGTATGTATCCTTGCGATCATTATGCAATTTGCTCTATCCAGGCTTCCACCAGTATCTGCCAGGGGGATGGGTTACAGCTCTAGGTGCACAAGACTAAAGCTGGCCACACACTAGAGCGATGATCGGCCCAAAAGCACGATCATCGTGGATTGGGCCAAATATCGCTCTAGTGTATGGTGCAGATTTTTTTTTCAAACGGCGATAAAACCATCCAAAAACGCTAGGGCCCGATTACCGCATCTTTTGGAATTCCTGAATGATAATCGGACCCTAGCTGCGATTTTTGGAGGTACCTAGTGCTCTGCCCTCTCTCCCTCTATGTAAAATGACTGCTGGATAGACATTTAACACAGAAGGAGAGAGGGCAGAGCGCTGCAGAGTCAGGCTGCACCTCTCTCCCTCTGTCTGGGTATACAGCGCTGTATGCCCAGACAGAGGTAGAGAGGACACTGTGCAGCAGCCAGCCAGCCAATAGGCTGGTTGCAGTCTCTCCAGCAGAGATTATCGCCCCCAGCCTCTGCAGTGTATGGTGCCGATATCGGGACTTTTGGAAAATCGTCTCTAGTGTGTGCCCAGCTTTAGTATTATGTGATACATATTAGGCAAACTGATCCAGATGTTTGAACCACCACCATTTTACATTTAAACACATCAAAAACGTAATGTGGGAATTCGATGTGTAGTACACACACAGAGGTCTAAATCCGGCCCTTGGTGACGTTCATTATCATTAGTTTTGTTTTTACTATAGTAAAGTACATAATCATCTGGAACAGCCTGCAAATGCCATTAATGGGGGCCTGATAATTTGTGTTGTCAACTCAAGCATGCTTGATTGGACAGATCATCTTCTCGAGTGATAACCCAAGCTATGGATAATCACTTAGTTTATGGCTAGCATAATACATCAAATTAACCAGAGATGAACATTAAAGAATGACAAGTAAATGCAAAGTGCAGAAAATATTTAAGCTTCTCATTTTTCAGTATCAGGGGCTGATCCAGAGGTGGAAGTAACAGAAAAAAGGAGCAAATCAACACCCAATAAAAAAAATTACACTGAACTGCAAAGGAAACCTAATTTAATATGTGCAAAGAGAATGGGAGGTGTTTTTTTGTAGCTCAACTGAATAAAATAGTACAAATAATAAATAGTGATTCAGTATTTGTCTGGAATAAACATAATCAGGTCTTATTTTCCCTGCAAGGATCGGCCCCTTGGTGTTTTCACTGGGAACTAATAATGACAGTAATAAGGGTGTTGAACTATAAAGCTGGTAAATTTCAGCTCAATGCAGAATAGATGTCCCAATGCCAAGAAAAATATGGTCACACATAAGATGTAAGTGGAAACTTGGCTAAATGACACATTCTCTGAATCCACCAGGAATCTGGAATAATAATTACTTTAATCTGGATCATTCAAGGTTACAAAATTAATGCTTTTTTTATTCATGAACACACTGCACTAAAGCATTAATTTATAAAACTTGCTATGTAACACTACGAAAAGCTAGTTTTGCTATAGCACTACGGAATTTATATGATTTTACATGGAAAACATTACCTTTAGTGGCAGTAAAGGATAATACACTGCTTTGCATTTACAGTCTGTGCCAAAAGTAAGATGATTACTATACTAATATTATTCAATTATAACTTGGAATGAAAAAAAACAGAAAACAGGGCAAAGAGAGATTTCATTATGCCAAGAGCACACACTCCAAAACTCAGGTCACATGGTCTGCCATAACCAGAGACTAGCAAGATGGGGCAGTTGTTTTCCCTGTAACTAAGGACAGTAGCTTCCCATTGGCCTATGAAGCCTGGGCAATATGTACCTGTATTTATAATTATTGTAGAGAATGGATAGTGTCCATCCAGGAAAATTTAGCAACATAATTTCTAGATCAGGATTGCTTAGTTTCCAGGAATATCCGGGAGACTCATGAAATTCAGCAAGTTCTCCCTGGATCCTGGGAAAGCCAGAAAATCTCCTGTGAGTCATGCCCCACTGCCTGTCATTACAGCAATACTTAGTGTTACTAGGGATAGGGCTCCGGGCCCCGCCCGGAGGGAAGAAATACAAAGTAGGCAATCCTGTTCTAGATTGAAGTGAACATTAAACTTTTATTGCATCTTGTTGCTTAGACTGCCCAGTGATCATATCCCCATAGATGACTATGCATATGTCAAGTTTGACCTAAGTAGCTTACCTATTTAGACATGATCCAGATATGGCTGTGAGACACCTAAAAACAGCAGTGAGTCTTAAATAGATGATGCAGAAGAAAAGTATTTCTGTTATGACATGTGAGGCAAATACCTAAGGGCTACACTTATTGGAAGGGTGCTACAAGAGGGTGTAAGTCATTCGCTGCGAATGGCTCTTTTTCGAAAGGGCCGTTTCCTCCCAGCCAGTTCCGAACTGAGGCAAAGCAATCAATCCCCGCAACAGAGAAGATGGTGCTGCGAATAGTAAGTATAAATTTAACCCCAACCCTTAGCCTAATCTTCCCTTTCCTTAACCATAACTCTCCCCTTCCATTACCCTAACCTTCCCCTCCCCACAGCCTGACCCTAAGACTCCGTTCCCCGCAGCCTGACACCAAGACTCCCCTACCAGCAGCCTGACCCTAAGACTCTCCTTCCATAACCCTAACCCCCCGCCCTTCGTTACTCTAACCTAAACCCTCCCTTCCTCATAGTCTAACCCTAAAACTCCCCCAGGGTGTTCCAATTGGTATGGCTGTTCACAGCGGATCTATGGTGGCATTTCCGAAAAATGAATGAGTAAGTATGCTGATCGGCATACTTACCCATTCTAGAAATTTTTTTGCGAAAATGGCCGTCTTTTCAAAATAGAAACAGACAAAAATGAGTTTTCGGCTGTCTCTACGTCTAAAAGCACCATTTTGAGGCAACTACTCCCACCGGTTATAAGGGGACATCTATACCAGGCTTGACCTAAGAAGCACACACCTGTTGCTCTGTACTCCATCATGGAGCATCTATGGTCTGTTTCCAAGAAGAGAAGTGTGCTTTGCAGGGCGGCATTAAAGTTGTACCTAGGGTTCCATGTAACATTTTACATATGTTTTTGTTAAATGTATGGTTGCAACATGTGCAATTTATGAGAAATATTAAAAGTGAGCCCATTAATCAATATATGTGAGTACGTTCGTGCACCAGTGGGGGTCAGGTACAAGTCAACAGACATAGAAGTGTCATACTTGCATTTTTTTTTTTAACTCCCCAACCCACGCCCAATAATGCCCTATGTACATAAGGTGACGTATTTGTGTGTGCTTTTTTCAGGGCATGCATTAATCCAAAATGCCAAATCTGGCCCTCAGTGTGATAACAAAGGGCCAGTATATTAGAGGCCTTACATACGTCACATACGTAAAAGTGGGTACACACTGGGGCTTTTTCTAAAGAATCTTTCCAATCGCTCAATCAAAATACCGTTTCACCAGATATCTTACCAGTGTGTGCTGTCAAAAATCTATCAGTGACCTTTTGTTTTGATTTTTTTATTTGATCTTTTGGAGCTCATAATATACCAGATCAAAGATTGAAAGATATATTTTGCTTTTTGCAAGTGTATACTGCGTCTATTTGGAGATCTTTGGACACTACACACTGGTAAGATATCTGGTGGAACAATCTTTTGATTGCGTGACTGGCAAGATTATTTGCTGAAAAGCACCAGCGTGTACCCTGCTTAACAGTTGCAGTCCCCGCTGCAATGGGCTGCTTTAAGAAATGGAGACAATGGGCCTGATCCAGACCTACGCTCCTGTGCATAGCGTATTATCGCTGAATGTACCACCGATGCACGGCAATAGGCACTCCCATTGCTCGTACCTGGTTTAGTATACATACGCTCGCCAAACCCTACCCTAACTTTTGTGTTCTTACCCGCAGACGTCCGTACGCTCATCGCGTCTTAACGACGCTAAGCACACCCATACTGTATGATTTAAATGCCTCACCCCGCCCTCGGTGCGTGGTTACGGCTTTCGTATGGCAGGCACGCTCCCATGATCGGTAATACGAAGCGGTTACGATTAAGGCCCATACGCAAAGATTTTCAGACCGTAACATGAGCGTATCATCTGCACCACGCATGCGCAGTAAGTACAAATGGTACTTTTTATGCTTACGATCAGCGTAAAACCGCATCCGAGCGTAGGTTTGGATCAGGCCCAAGGTTCCTTTTCGGCTATCTCTATTTCGAATAGGCAGCCTTTTCAGAATTTTTTTTTATGAATGGGCGAATGTGCCGATCGTTATGCTTACCCATTAATTTTTCGCAGGACCTGCCGGCTGACAGCTCCGGAGAGGTAAGTAACCTTTAGTGTTAAGGGGGTTAGGGTTAGGCTCTTAGGAAGGGAGGGGTAGGGTTAGGGTCAGGCTGTGGGGAGGCGGGTCTTACGGTTAGACTTCAGAGAAGGGAGGGTTAGGGTCAGGCTGTGGGGAAGGGACGGTTAGGGTCAGGCTGTGGAGAAGGTAGGGTTAGAGTTAGGGTAATGGAAGGAGAGGGTTAGGGTTAGAATTAGGGAATGGGTTGGGGTTCGTTTTTAGGCTTACCTTTAGGAGCACCGTGTTTGGCACTCTGTGGATCGATTGCTATGCCTCACCGAGGTATAAGCAATCAACATCCCAGCCAGTTAGAAACTTCTTAGCAGGGACCCACATACCCTGCTTAAGTCTCCTATTCTGCTTGTACTGTGCAAGGAATAGCGCAAGGAATTGGGTGGCTGCATTCCATGCAGAATTTAGGTCACCATACAAGGGACAGGCCCAGACACCATGCATATGAAATACGCATGGTGGACAGACTTTGATATTTAAATCGTACAGTAAGGGGTTGGCTAACCCCTGACGGTGTTGTGAGTAGAATACATAAGGGGTGCCTTTGGCGCTCTTCAATCTCCTCCACGTGTAGAAGAGCCGGGGGAGTGCACTGGTCTACGTGCTGTACTTAGGATCTCAAATTCCATACGTTAGCCTCCGCTGCGTGTATAGCCTGGTTAATCTATGTATTATAAGTGCATACATTTTATACACATTATTTACCAGTGGTCCTTTCTTCTACAAGAATGAACATGTGTCTACAATAAGACCATTGATAGCTAAAGCATATTTCTTTATTTTATGTCAGATTCCATCATCTCTATAATGTTCTATTCATTGGCAATACTTTTTTCAGGTAAACCACAAAGCACTCAAACAGCAGAGTTGTTTAAGTGTAAGACAAGGTTTAGCCCGTTGTTGTTTAATATTTTATTTGAGAAAGTCATATAAAATGTTTGGGAAAAGAGCTAATGTTTGAATTTTTCATGAACAGATTGCCTCTCAACATACAGTACTGCTTTATTTAATGTCTCCCCATACAGCTACAAATCCATTACTCTTCTGGTTTAGATTCCCTCTTAAAAGTAAACACTAGAAGAACAGCATTGATTATTTTCCCTTAGACCTCTGTTTTTATATCACAATTTTATATATAATGAAACATTAAAAAACACATGAAATTCAATCAAGACGAAAAGTGTTGAGGTTGACATTGTACAATGCATACATTCAACCACAGTACAGAAAAAAATAACCCGTTTCCAGTAAGTGGTGGAAGAAACATGTTTCATTTATTTGTCTCATAGAAGTGGTTCAGTTAGTAGTAGTTCAAGAAAGTGGAATACAATACAGATTTCATATCATGTTGCATGCAAATACATACATACACTATGGAGATACAAAAAAAATTGGTCCACAAATCCACAAACATTTTTCTAGCATATGAATACAGATATATTAAAACTCAGTATCTTATTTACTGTTTGCAGATTGAAATAACCATTTGATTCATATAGATAATATATTATTCTTTAATTTAGCATTTATACTATGATCTAAAATAGAAATTCAATTGGCTTCATAAATCAATAGGGATGGGGGAAGCAATTCTAGTTAAATAAATTTTATTAAAATATCATGATTAATTTACTATTCTCTTTTGTATATATGCCATAAGTATGCTGTATACAAATAGGGTACACATACACTATATGGACAAGTATTTGGCCACACCTGTTAAGTATTAAATTCTTGTGTTTCAATCAAACCTGCCACAGGTGTATAAAATAGAAGAACTTGAAGCGCACAGAGCCCTGAGCTCAACCACATCGAGCACCTTTGGGATGATCTGGAACAGAGACTGCGAGCCAGGCCTTCTCATCTAACATCAGTGTCTAACATCATAAATGCTCTATATAACGAATGGAAACAAATTCCCACAGAAACACTCTAAAAGCTTGTGGAAAGCCTTCCAAGAAGAGTGGAAGCTGTTATAGCTGCAAAAGGGGGACCAACTCCACATTAAAGCATAGTTGCCTACTTTTGAAAAATCATTTCAGGGAGAAAAGTAAAAATCATAGGGGTGGTCTCTGCGTCACCAGGGGGCGGTCCCTGCGTCACCAGGGGGCGGTCCCTGCATCACCATGGGACGGTCCCTGCGTCGCCAGTGTTTTTGTATGGGTGTCCTGCAAAGTAATCACTTACACATTTCAAAAGTCACATATTTCTAGTTGGTGAGAATTCAAAAAAATGTAATAAATATCTACAAAAGCCTTTGTATGTATTAGAGTGATTTTATGTATTCTCCACACCTTCCTCTTACTCCCCTGTGTTCTACAAACCTCCCCTACTCCCCTTGCATTCTCCAGACTTCCCTTGTATTCTCCAGACTTCCCTGTATACCCCTGTATTCTCCAGACTTTCCCATGCTCCCGTGTTTTATCCAGACTTCCCCATACTCCCCTGTATTCTCCAGACTTTCCAATACGCCCCTGTGTATTCTCCAGACTTCCCCATACTCCCCTGTGTATTCTCCAGACTTCCCCTATAGGCTCGATATGTCTGGCCAGCCTCCATGCCCCTTATTATTATGCCCAGTCTCCATGTTTGCCCCTTGTTATGGCCAGTGCCAGCCTCCATGCCTGCCCATTAATGTCAGCCTCCTTATCTGCCCCTTAGTGCCAGCCTCCATATCTGCCCCTTAGTGCCAGCCTCCATATATGCCCCTTAGTGTCAGCCTCCACATCTGCCCCTTTGTGCCAGCCTCCATATCTGCCTCTTAGATCCAGCCTCCATATTTGCCCCTTAGTGTCAGCCTTCCTATTTGCCCCTTAGTGCCAGACTTCATATTTGCCTCTTAGTGCCAGCCTCCCTATTTGCCTCTTAGTGCCAGCCTCCCTATCTGCCCCATAGTGCCAGCTTCCCTATCTGCCCCTTAGTGCCAGCCTCCATATCTGCCGCTTTGTGCCAGCCTCCATATCTGTCCCTTTGTTCCAGAATTCATATTTGCCTCTTAGTGCCAGCCTCCCTATTTGCCTCTTAGTGCCAGCCTCCCTATCTGCCCCATAGTGCCAGCTTCCATATCTGCCCCTTAGTGCCAGCCTCCATATCTGCCCCTTTGTGCCAGCCTCCATATTTGCCCCTTAATGCCACCCTCCATGCCAGCACATTTTTTTCTTTACCTTTCTTTCACTTACCTTTGATGTCTTCTGCCTTCCTCCGCATGGCTGCTATCCGGCTCTCCCTCTCCCCGGCATCTGCTGTGCAGTCACGTGATCGCTGGTAATACAGGGCTCCTACGGGACCAAATCTCTTAACTTGAATGACACTGACCGTATAACTTACGGTCACTGTCATTCAGTAACAGGTTTGGTCCTACAGGGCCTCCCGTAGGAGCCCTGTATTACCTGTACTTAGCTCTGTGAAAAGCCACAGCCGCATATATGTAACTCTGGATTCGGTCCATTGTCATTATAGCCCCTGTTGGTGTAATGGTCAGTTGTCCAAATACTTTTGTCCATATAGTGTAGGTGTCTGATGGGGTAAATCAACTATACTGTGGACTTTGCTGGCTGTATTTTCCCAGGACTTTTATCACTTGCCCAGCGTCCCTTTTTACCATCTTATCCTGGTATGAAGCTTCTCTGTAGGGAGCTTCTCTTCCCCCTGGGGTATTTTTGTATATCTGTCTGTTGTGTGTTTAATAAATTAAGTTTATACTCAATTGATGCTGCACTATGCACGTCCCTTTAAACGTGTTTTCCTTGAAGTAAATACAGAGTTACTACAATTGGAGAACAGTCATTACATAGTACCCTATACTAATAAGCAACTTTTCCTTATTATACAGTTGTTTTATCTACCATAGTTTCCTGTGACACAGCATTACCTTAAGGCACAAACCTGTGTTTTCCTTGCTTTTTTGAGATCTTTACAAAGGACCTTCACTCAGCTTGCAGCTCGTATTTAATTACAGAGAAGCCTTCAATCAACACTGGGTCTATTTCTTTACTTGAACTTTGCATCTTCAAACGGAGTTTATCATTACACTTAACTATTTTTTCATATTGTTCAATTTTATCGCACCATATACACTTACATACACTTACTAGCACCGACTCAATCACCTTTTGTTCTTTTTCACAAAACATATACACTGTTAACTTTTTTAAGTTTATGAAATAAAAAAAAAAGCCTGTATAATTAGCAGATGTGTAGGGAGAATCCAGACAACTGTGTGATTGTTTCCCTGGCTACTCTCCTAACATGATGGAAAATACTGAGGGAGGCTGGAGGCACATGATGGGGAATACTGAGGGGGGCTGGAGGCACATGATGGGGAATACTGAGGGGGGTTGGAGGCACATGATGGGAGATACTTAGGGGGACTGGATGCACATGATGGGGAATACTGAGGAGGGCTGTATGCACATAATGAGGAATACTGAGGGGGGCTGGAGGCACATGATAGGAAATACTGAAGGGGGGCTGGAGGCACATGATGGGAGATACTGAGGGGGGCTGGAGGCACATGATGGGAGATACTGTGCCGTTTTGTGCAGTTTTCGTAGTATCCCGGGAGAGCCGTAAAATCTCCCGCAAGGGACTTGAGGGAAACCTCGTGGTTTCCAGGAAACCACGGCCTCAAGTCCTGCCCTCTGTCTAGTATACTAGTGTTGCTAGGGACAGGGAGGGACTTGATGACACAAATTGCGTCATCAAGCCCCGCCCCCATACCTATTACCCCAAAAGGGGTCATTAATAGTCAAGAGGTATGGCTTAATGATGTGATTTGCATAAGTCGCATCATTAAGCCCCGACTCCTGCATGCATGTATGGCTTTTAAAAGTCGGCAACCCTAATATATACCCATAAGTATATAGCAGCATAGTAATTGTAAATCTAAATTATATTAAAATTAGATGCATTTTAGAAGTAATGAAAATAGTCTGAAAATGTACTAAAACATTGGAACTTACCACCCTTATAGATTTGCTGCTCTAGGCCCATGTGACCTGTGGACAACCTTTGTTATTGTCACTATGGCCCTGATCTATATTGAAAACAAAAACAAAAAACCCTGCGCAGAAACTGGTCATTTAAAATCTAACCAGATGTGAATGTGAGTGTGGCTCTGGATCTGTTCACTAGTGCAGTCTTTTGGGTAACGGAGGGTTAAGGATTTAACCAGAGGTGTAACTAACGTGGGTTTTGTAGGGCTCATGCCCCAGGTTCCGATGGCGCCCAGCTGATGTGGGAGCAATCGGAGCCTTAGGGCATGAGTCCTACAAAACTCACAGTCAAGATCAGAGCTTTGTCGGACTCCTTTTCCTGGAGTCACAGCGAGTGCCAGCAGTGGTGCGTGCAGTGAATACAGACGCTGACGTGACCCCAAGGTCAGGTCAGCGTCACTTACCATGCAGAGAGCGCGCCCGCGGAAGTGAGGCCAAGGAGTGGGTAAGTGGATTTGGATGCAATTGGGGGCTGCACTAAGGACTGAAACTATATGAAGGGCTGCACTAAGGACTGGATCTATATGCTGGGGATACACTAAGTACTGAAACTATATGAGGGGCTGCTCTAAGGACTTAAACTATATGAGGGGCTGCACTAAGGACTGAAACTATATGAGGGGCTGCTCTAAGGACTTAAACTATATGAGGGGCTGCACTAAGGACTTACTATATGAAGCACTAAGGACTGGATCTATATGCTGGGGATACACTAAGTACTGAAACTATATGAGGGGCTGCTCTAAGGACTTAAACTATATGAGGGGCTGCACTAAGGACTGAAACTATATGAGGGGCTACACTAAGGTAAGGAACTATATGAGGGGCTGCACTAAGGACT
>WWET01002447.1:136237-150951 GCA_011038615.1 Limnodynastes dumerilii
CGTGCACTGGAGTGTATATAATGTGTGTGTACATGTGTGTGTGTGTGTGTGTGAATATATATATATATATATATATATATATATATATTGGTTTAAACATATATAAATTGGTTTAAACTTGGATGCACATCTGCGCCCCAGTGGTTTGACCACGCCCCCAGAGTTGACCGCGCCCCTTTTGCGATGTGCCGCCACTTCACGGTAGCACAATCATACCTGCTGAATACCAAGATGGGATATATATCAATGTTGTTTGACCACGCCCCCTTTTGCACTGTGCCACCACTTCACGCGCATTTTTGGGATTTGCCCCAGGTCCAATTTACCCTAGATACGCCCATGGATTTAACGTGAGTAATGGTAAACTCCCTGTGTGTGCCTGTTTTCATGCTGAGTCACTCACCTGAAGGTGGATTGGTGGATTTCTATCACATGGGGGGAGATCTTGAGGGGAGGAAGTTCTTCCTCAGACAAGAGGTGGTGACTCAGCAGCACTTCTCTTCCTGATTCTCCCGCCCGTGCCCATCCAGGTTTCTATTGAGTTTGAGGTTGGGGCAGTAAGCAGGTTCATCCTTAGTCTATCCTAGGTTGTTATGTTAGGGATAGACTAGGCGTTTCTTTGATTGTAGAATAACCCCAACTGTTGAATTTGTCCCAGTGGGGTAAGCGCTTTAGCCATTGAATATGCCAGCTGGATTTAGGGCCCGTTTTCCAGCGGACGGTCCCAACTGGCTACAAATGGTAGCGTATATGTGCCATCAAAGTTGATCATCTGCAAGTACGGTTTGTGTTTGTGTTTGTGAAGCACCTGCTTCCTTCCGCCCCATCAATTTCTGGTTTGGTAAGATCATAGTGTGATCATAAAATTGCCCATATTTCAAAATTTAAAGTTAATAAATCACTTGACCCAATGCAAGTCTCTGTGTTTTATTTATTAGGGTAAGGGGTTCTAGGTGTTTGGTTAGAATGAGGCCACGCATCACACATGGGTAGTTTATCATATGCTCACTAGCAATTAAGCACATATGATTTGTGTTCCCTTTCCCAGTAATGCAGACACAAGTGAAGCTTAAAATCATATGTTTTGCCTTCTATCGGTACATGTTAAGACAATGGGTTAAATATGTTGCACAGCAATTACAAAAAAAACACCAAAAGAATAAAATAAAACTCCACCTACAGAAGCAGATCTCCATGACATGACACCATAAAAAATATTTTCCTTTCCCCACTAAGAGGAAATGTATCCATAACAGTATTGAGATGATTTGTACATTGTAATATGCTGCAAATGTTTTCCCTTGGAAACTGTGGTGGTCCAGGGCATGAAAAGCTTGTAGTTATTTCAAGAGGATAAGGAAATTGCATATTTGCATAAGATTGGACGATATTGTCCACAACTATAAGCAGGAATAAAGAAGTAACGACCTGCTTATAATAAATTATTATTTAGCCATTGTGTAATTGTCTCTAGCACAGATTATTGAATTATAGACAAGGTCTAATTAACAAATCCACAATTTTATGCTTCTGCTGAATGAGAAGTGAGTAAAAGAAGCACAAATCCCAATCTCTATAGCCTACTGATCACAATCTGTACCCATGTAGTAGCATATGGACTTGTTTTTATGGCTACTAGATCTGACAGCACCTGAAGATAGAATCACCTCCTGTGGCTTTAGCATCTGCGCTATTGTATTTTGTGCCCAGACAAATAAGCCAATACAGGTCTAATCTAGTCACTATTAAGAAATAAATGAGACAGAGAGATTAGCTAAATTCATAAATCCGCTCTAAGAAAAGGTAAGATTTCTGTTTAAACGTAATAACGTATTAAAATATAAATTTACAGCTGCATGTATATCAATATTGTTTCTATTTTATAAATATATTTCAATTTAAATAACAGCTATTACAAACATACTTACACGCACACACGCACAAGTATATCAGGAAAGTATTCTGTGTCATAGAGAGCCATTTCAAGGTCTGAGGACTCAATAATGCAGAGGCTGGCTACAAATCCAAATTCCATCCTTACAACAGATGGAAGAATAATGCATGACTTGGCCTGGAAATCCCCTAACCTTACGCAAATGTGTTGGCTGGAGACTAAAACTGTAACTGTATGAAGGTATTAAAATATTTCCTAAGAGAACAATATGGTAGTATCTCAGCATGTACATGCAGCAATTCTGTCTCCCACAATTCCACCCCAAATTTCAGTTCCAAGGTCACAAGTCCCGGAAAGTTATTATTGTTTGCAAATCACAAATTATTTTGGCTCTGATTTAACCTGGGCTACATTTACCAGCCCTCTCCAATGTCAGTAGACGGTGCCCAAACATCATGAATGATGGCTAAATGTAAGAGTTGTTTATTGAAAAAATGACTTTATTTTAAAATAATCCTGAAAAAGTACTTATCATTTCACTTCAATTGGTTAATTTTCAGAACTACAACAACATAAAGAGGCTTTTTCACAACTGATGACCGACTGGCTTTGGACATTTTACCATTAAACTTAAAAAAAATAATGAAACTGAGTGAAAGAAGTTTACTCTTTGCAAATGTCATCTGGTGCAACCTCAGTCCATTTGGTTTGCAAAGTCTCTTTATTATTACATTACATACACATTTCTTTATATTGGAAATAGGGTCCAGTTCCAAACTTTAATGCTGGTGACTTCAACTGACTCTTCCCTCCGGGATATGTCGGAGGCAAGAAAAAGATTCTGATATAGGGGCGGGGTATTTATGCAAATAGTATCCTGAAGCCCTGTCCATCAACACTACTATTCATAGTGTTACAGGTGGGCGAGGAGGAGCTTGATAACACAAAGTACATCATCAAGTCCCACCCAATCCCTATTAAGACAAGGAATTGCAGTAACTGACAGGAGGCGTGACTTGAGGCTATGATTTGCATAAACTTACTGCTGAGATTTGCTTGCTCTCATGGAATATCTGTGAAAATCCCAAAATTCAGGCATTTCTCCCAGGATCCTGGGAGAGCAGGCAATTCTCCTGCAATGGGTTAGAGGCCGTGAGTCAGCAACCCTGTACTATATAGAATTGGATCCACGTGTCTGACATTACCCTCTTTTTTTTCTGATGTTGGATCTAGGTTTGTCTGCTTTTTCTGTTCATCAAGTCTTGCCCTTCTACCTGGCAACACTAGTATCCTAGTGTTGCTAGGAACAGGGAGGGCCTTAATGACGCAATTTGCCCTGCCCCCATCCTTATTAAAACTAAAAAGGGGTAATTATCGTGACAATAAGCAACACCCCCTGCATGCATCTGTGGCTTCCCTCCGGGATCTCCTTATCTACATTCCCCCCGGGTGTGCCGATTTTCCATAAAAAAAAACCTTGGAGGGTATGATGTTATCTATAGCTGAACTCTCCCTTCTCAGATGGTGGTTGAGATTTTTAATTTCTTAGGCCTCGCTGAATAGCAGCTGCTTAGATTTGCATGACTGAAGAAAATAGATCAATTTCGTTTCATTGTGTGAAGCAACTAGACACTACAATTTTTTTAATACAGTATAAATTTCTTTGGCTAATCTCTGTTATTTCCATGGCCATCTCAGTTCCAAGTACTATTTAATTCGACACCTTCAACTATAACATATAAAATATGTAAATACTATAACAGAACATTTTGTTTTGTTTTATTTCTTTTGTGCTGAAGAGAAAAATATATTTAATTTATAACTGCAGTAAGGTCACACAAGTACTATCCATTATAAAGCATCTATATTTCAGTAGCATTCTCTGTGCCCAGGGATATTTTCAGTGTAACACACAATGATGCTTATGCCATCTCACTGGTTCTTCACTGCAGACCTGCTAAGAGTGGATTAGGTTTTCTAGCCATTCAATAGATTGAGCTCTTGGACAGGGCAAGCTTCATTACCAGTAACATGATAGCAAAATCTTTAATTTCGTCTGATGACATTCATCCACTCCAGCAGATGAGACGAGGTCTGGGCAAACAACCAATAACGCAATGTCCTTTTATATATCCACGCATTATACTTTCCGAAATTAATGTTTAACAGAAGATTTTTTTATTTTATTTTTTTGCAAAAAAGCGTTCTGTTTAAATATGTGCTTATTACATTAACAAACTTACACTGGCAAAGAATAGGAAGTGATCTGTAAAATAAATATGCCTCATAGAACATGATGATATGTGAAACACAAAGAAGCAACAAAAACTGAATTGTAAGCTAAACAAGAGACAAGAACACTGTGCTAGTCAGACACAGAAAATAGGTGTCACTCTGTAGAGTACTCTCTTCTGATTGCAGTGTTATAATGTAATGAAGATCTATTTACTGGTAGAGCAATATCAAAGTTGTAAATGCAATGGTAAATTAATGTACCAGAAAAAAATATATAGCAGCTAAATTTGTAGATTTTTTTTGTATTCATAAGCTACCATATCTGTATCCTTCTCTATCACAAAAGCTGTTAATACACAGATCACACAACATACATAAAACACGGTTTTGATGCAAGAGAGAAATGCATTTTGCTACAATTACAGAGGTGAGAAGTAGAGGAAGGTGCTACCGTGAAACAACTCAGAGGTGTATGCACAGGCCTCCGTGTCACTATATTAAGTGCTATGTAAATGCAGTTTCCATGGTAGTCCACGACACTAAAGAATGCTCAATCAATAACATGAAGCCACAAGCCAAGGAGAAGGGTAATTGCCAAGCAGATTCTTATGAACTGCCGCAGTTGTTAACGTTACAAAAGCTCCTAATCTTCCTCATATAATTGATGCTTTATCAGCACTATAAAAATTCAATGCAGACACGTTTCTCTCCGCAAATCTAGAGCATGCATCTGAATAGTATGTACTAAATGTACAATCAAATCAATTAGCCTTGTCATCTCAAAAAGGCACAAGATCTGGAGACCACTCCTCACCTTCACGCTCATTCTGAAGCCTTTGACTTTCTTTCCTCATGTAAACACCGAGAAGTGATTGTGAGCTCCATTTACTAAGCATCCTAAACTTTGTTTTCATGAGATAAAGGCTGTGGAAACTATGGCGATCACTAGCAGCAGCACTCTGATCGCTGTAATGAATGTAGGCCAACTGATCGCAGAACCTCCAACATGACCCATTCCATTAGGTAGAATTAAATCAGCTTCTGAGCTTCCAACTGTCTCTCATCTTGTTTAAATGAATTAACTGATATTTGAAAAACATTTGCCTCTTCAACAAAGGTGGTTACCATAGTAACTGACAGTTGGAATCTGAAGAGCTGAGTATTTTGTACCTAACGGAATGGGTCATGTTGGAGGGTCTGTAACTCTGGCCATCATTACTGCCAGGCTTGCTGCGCTCCCAGCACTTATATTAGTAAAATGGACCCATGTGTGTATTTCAATCTCACTAGTGTATCAATATGATATAAATATGAGATAAGCAAAAGTGTATCAATATTAGATAAACACAGACCTCCCCACTGTCCCGATTTCTGCAGGACAGTCCCGATTTCTGTGCACTGTCCCGCCCGTTGTCTTGTTTGTCCCGATAAGCAAAGAAGAGGTGTTTTTTTTTCATTTATTTGAGCTGCAGTGAGCCAGTTGTCCAGCAGGTGACACTGTGAAAATCTGATAGAGAAAACACACAGGAAATCACCCCTGCGGAGTTCCTCTGAGTGTCCCCATCCAGCGTGTCTCCCCTGCCCTGCTCTGGACTGGTGAGTGACCTGGGGGCCCCTACTATATGCTTTGCTTGTCCTATCTGCATAGGCTGTGAAGGGATACAGACAGTGAAAAGACCAGGGAGACCAAAAGCCATAACAAGGGCCCTGGCATGCCAAGTGCTGTCAGCATCTTGAGTAGCTCAAGAGTTAATTTACTTTTATTTATGGGGCAGTCAGTATCATTATAAGCCTGCAGGGTTAGCTGGCACTAGGCTTCATCAAACATGTGGAAGCTGGACAAATAATAAAGGGGCAGACATATGGAGACTGAATAAAGGGGCAGACATATGGAAGATGTACAAATAATAAAGGGGCAGGCATATGGAAGCTGGACAAATAATAAAGAGGCAGACATATGGAAGCTGGACAAATAATAAAGGGGCAGGCATATGGAAGTTGGTCAAATAATAAAGGGGCAGGCATATGGAGGCTGGACAAATAATAAAGGGGCAAACATATGGAAGCTGGACAAATAATAAAGGGGCAGACATATGGAAGCTGGACAAATAATAAAGGGGCAGACATATGGAATTAGACAAATAATAAAGGGGCAGACATATGGAAGCTGGACAAATAATAAAGGGGCAGGCATATGGAGTGGACAAATAATTAATGGGGCGGACATATAGCTATTTGGAGAAATAATAAGGGGCTAACATATGGATGGCTGAATTAATAAAAGGGGCAGGCACTAGACCCGCCAAGGTGCAAGACACACCCACTTTTCCCAGACACACCCACTGTGAGGTACAAGACACACCCCCTCTACCATGTCACAAAATTTTGTCCCTCTTTCCAATTCTCAAATGTTGGGAGGTATGTAAACACAACACCAAAGACATTTTCAAAAGTCTAGTTGGTGCTAAACATAAAATCATATAAGCCATTTAAAACACAGAGAAAAAATTGATCAGCTCCACCAATATTGTTTTAAGCAATGTAGCGTGACTCTTAATATAGAAAGCTCCGCCATGAACAAGGGTGATAACATGAAGAATGTGTGAAGAATGTGGGCATCTGGAAACAACATACACAGTCTGCCCTATGCATTAACATGGCAAAATAAGGAGCACTCCTAATGCTACTGTCACTATTACAAACATACACATAGTTCCGAGCAGTACAAATAACTTTATATTAAAAGATAAGTGAAATGGCAATTAAATGAAAATCTGGTCCTCATTATAGTCTTAATTTGTCATACCTATTACTCAGACTCTGGAACTGTGGCACATGTGACAGATATTAATGTGACTCAGAAAAATACTGACTCACACACGGATAGCTTTCTGTTCTTGTTTTAATAAGGCACTGAATCCATATGCATAGATAACCATTGCCATTAATATGGCTTTTCACATTTACGGGTATTTGTGTAACAGAAAAAGTCATGCTTGCAATGAAAATCATCCTCAACAATAGCTCATGTTATTATGTGAGCCTGTTTAATAAAGCCTTCCGGGGCAATCTAGGAACAGCTGGAGAACATTAATTATGGACAGAAAATAACACCTAATTATTTTTAAACATATCTAGATTCACAATTGTGTGTGCAATACAAAAGGCAAAAAATATTATAGCACAGTACATTAAGTGTGAAAACCATATAAACAAAATACAACACTGAGCAGTTGCAAACTTAAAAATTTATAAAACAGGAGTCTGGATCCTAACTTTCACTTCATTAAAATTGGGAGAGTCATATGTGTGAGGGGAGAATCAGATCTAGGGATCTAGGATCCAGCCAGGGATTATTAGAATAATGTTATTTATTGTCCAGTGAGTACATTAAGGAGTAACCACAAAACACTTTTATTTATTTATTTATTTTTGCAGTTTTTTCCTCATTTGATCAATTTTAAAGATGTTACCATGTATAAAGAGAATGGTAAGAGATTTCACTAAATCAACAATTATAAAAATGAACCAGTGTAAGTAAAAAGGTTGTGGTTCGCCGCTTAGAAAGGTTGATTAGCATTGAACCACATCCTGACTGTTAATCCAGGGAGAGAGCCTAAACCTAACCTTCCCCATCTATAACCCTAACCTTAACCCTCCCTGTCTGGCAGCCTAACCATAACCTTCCCCGCCTAGCAGCATAACCTTAACCTTTCCTGTCTAGCAGCCTAACCTTAACCCTCAATGGCCTGTAACCTAACCCTAACCTTAACCCCCGCTATTGGAAACAAGTACATATTGAAATAGGGCCATTTCAACATAGGTTTCGTTCCTAATAGAAATTTTCTTTATTTATACTATTTCAGAACCGAGCCGTGATTCAGACAGCAATATCAGTGCCCAAATACAGCCTTTCGGAACAGTAAATGTATCCCAAATAAAAAGTGGGGGACATGAATTGGTTTCACTTACAACCAATTGATATCTGTATTTCTCATGATTTATACCAGTCCCAGGTTACCATGGCAACAAGAAATTTGGACCTGGCACAGGGATTGATTGGACGTTTTTCTCCTGGCCACCCGCTGAAACCGGGAGAGAGGCTCTAAGCAGGGCAATGCCGACAGTTGTTGGGAACTACTGAGCTACTTTGTCAGCAGTTTTAGCAGCTGGTCAGGAGTGTCTATGTATATATTTATACATAAATCCATACACACAGGACTGTCCATATGCAAAAATATGTGATAAGCCTAGATTTATACATTAAGCAACATACAATACAGAGAATATTGTAACAATGCACATGATATCATAGTACCCACTATAACAGTACAGCACATAATAAAACAAAAAGCCCCGTTTTGTGTGTCTTCTCTCCTGTTAATTATAATCTCTTTCCAGCAATGACCTATGTAATTTAGCCTCCATTTCCACTCTAGGGGCCTGATCCACATAATACGCTCTTGTGCGTAGTTTGCACTCCACTAGGCACTCCCCTCGGTCGTCCGTATTTATGCCGTCTTACGCCGACTTACGGACGTCCATATCATACATGCGTAGTTACGATGCTAAGCACGCCCATACTGTACGATTTACATGCCTAACCCGCCTCCGAAGCGTAATTACGGGTGTCCTATGACTGGCGTGCCCCTTCATCCGTAATCACGCTGGTAATCGTACGTTCAGAGTTTCAGGTCATAACATCTTCCTCGCGCATGAGCAGAACATAGAAAACAGCGTTTTTACGACTACGCCGAGCGTAAAAACCGCAAGCAGACGTAGGTCTGGATCAGGCCCTAGATTTCATTACTCCCCTTCTCCTGTGATTTAAATAAATGTTAATAATAATAATACTTCAACGAAATTTGACATATGTATGTATGTGAATTAGTGAGGGACTGAACTGATTGCAAATGTGTTTGTAGGAATGGAATGTGTATTTGTGTGTGTGTGTGTGTGTGTGTGTGTGTGTGTGTCTGTAAGCTGCCACTCTACAACTTTCTCCTACATACAGTACATATTGAAGACCCTACACTAAAAGTGATGAAGCAACAGCTGCAGCTAGGCCTTTAGTTCCCAGAGGTGAATAACTGTAAGAGCTAAGCTAGAGAAATGTGTTACGTAAAAGAGGATTTAGCTTCTTCCTGACATCCAAGCAGATAACTGGAAATGGCTAGAGCTGGCCAGATTCTGTGCAAACAAAACCTAGTGCAGACACAGAAGGGACCTTGCATGACATTTCAGAGTCATTGTTTACATAAGTGAAATATTTTTCCAAAAAAGTGGGAAAAAAAACCCATTATATCATTAACAAGCAGCTAACATATCAGGCAAAAGCAGCACACTATAGGAAATAAAATCCCGAAGGGAAGCCATAGGTGCATGCAGGGGTGAGGCTTAAGGTCATTTATGCAAATCACTTTGTTAAGCCCTGCCTCTTGACTATTAATTACCCCTTTTAACTTTAGTAGGCATGGGGGTGGGGCTTGATGACACAAATTGTGTAATCAAGCCTCTCCCTGTCCCTAGCAACACTAGGATACTAATGTTACCAGACAGGGGGGCAGGAGTTGAGGCCGTGGTTTCCATGAAGTCCCCTGTAGGAGGTTTGCAGGTTTTCAAGAGTCTCCCAGACATTCCGGAAGAGTCAGCAACCCTGCTGTAGAATAGAATCAAAGGACCAGATTCAGACGCAGCAGAAACAGGATACAGATACATTCAGCTTTGTGTGCAAGCACTAGGGAGGTCCCTTTCCTAGCTCGCATGGAGTTCCACTGGCTGACCACTACCTTAAAATATTCAATCTATAAAATGAGGGTGGTGTGCATCGGACACACCTATACTGACAAATCACTACACCTCTATCGTAACACTAGCGTAACATCTGGAGGGCACTTTGTGTGTGTAAGTGGCCTGACTTTCTCAGGGGTGGATCCAGCCCCTAGTTATTGAAAAACTCTCCCCCTTTTCTGAAGTCTGCATCCGATCCATAGAGTTAGACTACCTATAGCAGAACAATCTTGAAAGTGACTTGTGGCTTATCGTGTATTTGAAAATATGTGTAACTAACATTTCAGCACTTTATTTTACAGATAAAATGACAAGTTATCTTCTGGTTACTAAGCACCATGCTGGGGCATTTCCTTTTCCTTGTTTCTGCTTCGATTACTAATGCCTTGCAAACACTTATTAATAGGCCTTTAAACAGATTTGAGCAACCTCCCTTTTACTTAACGAACATGTCAGTATAAGTATCAACAAGTTAATGTTGATCCACAGAAGATATTTTGGAAATTTTTAGGGGCTCTAAATTCGAAAACACATGATATATGACCTAAATGTCTGAAAGTTTCTCCCACTACTGTTGCACAATATTTTTGTTTAATGTAGAATTCAGTGGCGTAGCTACAGGGGTCGCAGAGGTCGCACTTGCGACTGGACCTCTGAGCTAGGGGGGCCCAGCACAGGCCCCCCAGCGCCACTCACCAGTCCATCGAGCAGTGTGCCGTCCCGCCCACCTGCAGCACACCAGCCTGTCACTCGCCTGTCTTCAGTGGACCTGATCATACAGGCTGTTTGAGGTGTGCTGCGCTCCACTACCCACTACGCTCAACTACGTTATGTAGTAAACAGATTGAAATAGTATTTTTGTTGTAGGGGGGGGAGCCAAGATGACGATCATATTTTGTTCTGGTTTGTAGAAACTCTATGATAGTTCCAAGCAGCGCTGTCACGATCATACCAATAACATTTCTCTAAACTTCTCTGTGTTTAGGGAACCCTGCCCTGGTTGACTGCATGATCTGCTGCTCATTTCAGTGAGCACTAGGTAGAGTGCATATTTTTCTTTAGTTTTAATTGACTTAAACGCTGTTTAGAAGAAAATATGAGTCATACCTCCCAATGGTCCCGATTTCAACGGGACAGTCCCGCTTTTTGGGTCTGGACATTTAATAAGGGGCAGACACCTCTGGGCGGTGCAAGCCATACCCACTTCCCAGGACACACCCACTGGGTGGTACACAACACCCCCCACCACCACCACCACCACCATGCCATGAAAATTTTGTCCCTCTTTCCAATTTTTAAGTGTTGGGAGGTACGCAGAGTGGATGTTGTATTGAGCATAAACACAAACGGATATCTCAGGGAGAAGATGCTGTGAGGACAAGAATACAGAAGGTGGCTATGGGACAATCACACTATTACTATATAGAGTGTATGCAAACTGTACAATATAAACTGTCCGATCATCGCACCCAGCGTTCATATCAGGTACTTTCATATGATTAGTTTGACAGTGCACATGGGGTATTTGTATAGAAACCATAACATAATCTTGTGTATCATTTACTTTATCAGCAAATGATCACAATAAAATGACTGTCAGTAACTTTCAAAGCCATTATAGTTTTTGTATCTGACTCTAATGTATACAATGTAAGCCTAGATTCTTATTCAATGAGCTTGTGTTCCTTGCAGCTATTTTTATCACTGTTACTCCAAACTTATCTTATCTGCTGTGGCTGTCAATTTACTGCTTTGCATATAGTAAGCAGGTTTCATCTAGGTTTTCAAACCAGTTATTTACCTCCCAGCGCTGGTTCTTTGTGGATAGTACTTTGCTTATTCTCTGCCTTCCCCCACAAACTATGTGACCTTTTGTTATGACATCAACTTTTATAGATTTGTTTTTCAAATGAAGCATAAAAGTAATTACAAACTGAAATAAAACTAGAATAAAAATGCTTGTACAAAGTTTCTTCTAGGGAACTATGGGCTGGATTCTATTTTAAGAACCACAGGAGATTTTTGAAAGCCACATACAGAAATCTTCTGTCAGTATGTACTGCACATACATAGTAATCGATCATCTGCAGAATGAAGACATGGTACCGAAAGGAGAGTATCCCTAACCATCCCTTCCCCATAGCCTAACCATAAAACTCACCTTCCATGACCTTACCCTAACCCTGCCTTCCCCAGAGCCCAACCCTAAAAGTTCCCAAAGAGGTTACTCCGGTGGGGTCTGCAGTGGGCAGCGAGTGTGACGGGTCCAGTGGCAGCGGCTTCCAAAAATGAATTGGTAGGTATGCCAGTCTCTTTTCTAAAAGAAAGCATTCACCGAGGAGACTCCCACCATGTCTGAACAGGAGGTGGGCCCTCTCATGTGTTTGAGATCCAATGTGTGGGCATTGGTATTTAAAACATACAGTAAGGGTTTGGCTAAGCCCTTACCTACGATTCAGTATTCCACACACTCGAGACGTGTGCGGGATACTTAAGGCAGTTCCCAGGGCACTGATATCTTTTCCACACATAGGAGTGCAGGGGGAAGTGCACTGTTTATCATGTAGAATTTTGGGACCTTATTCACAAATCAGAATGAGATCAGTGCAGTAGTATACGCTTTTAAATCATCTGACCTGCCCTGCAACCACCCCCATTTTTAAGAACCTTAAGGATCTTAAGAGAATAAGAGGGCTCCCTTAACTTCTTAAGAAGGAAAATACGAACAGACATCCCTTCCCTACGTCCTCCCTGGCTAATTTATATCCCTCACTCCACCCGCTCTTCTTAAAAGGACACATGCTGCCGTGGCACGTCTCTTCCTTCTTAATTATCTACATGCGGTCTTTACGAACCTAAATGGTACGTAGATTGCGGAAATGACCTACCACGCATGCATAGTAGGTATTTCCTAAAAGACCGTTCTTAAGAAACAGCAGCTTCCTAAGCAATAATACAGTCCCTGGATACCAAATTCCATACATCAGCTTTCTAATGCATAAGCCTGACTTGCTGGAAAGCTAATAAATACATACAATCAGCTATAATCGCATTGATTTACCTGATCTTATTGTCAGGATGTTTGATAAATCAGCATATTTGGAAAGTATATGGCAAGCTTTAGGCAAGTCAGGTTTTTTGTAGTAGTGTTATAGAGCTACAGTCATTTATTTGTTTTTTAGATTCCACACCAATTAAATCCAATCTGGTCACTTATATAACTTTTTAAAGGTCTGAAGTAAAGAGCTATTAGCTAAATGAATTAGGGCAGTATAAAAAATATTGAATAATCAACTTTATAAGTTTATAAAGAAAGACTGTTATTAAAGTCTGAACACATACAGTAAACTACCGTATTCTTCGGACCATAAGACGCACTTTTTTTCCCCAAAAAAGTGTGGGAAAAAGTGTGTGCGTCTTATGGTCCGAATACTCACCTTGGGGTATGAGCAGGTCCGTCGGGACCCGCTCCGCGGGGGGATGCAATGCATCCAGGCACTCATCCCCCCGCTCCCTGGCTGTCAGCAGCGTAATGAACGCTGCTGTGAAAGCAATGTAAGGTGCTCTCATCACTCTGATGAGAGCGCCTTACACTGCTTCATAGCAGCGTCCATTACCGTTATTTCTGCTCTGCCTGTCACACAGGCAAGGTTGTAAAAAGTATGATGCTAAATGACCCATGACATATTTATAAAATATCTTGGGAGCTACATGGCATATGTAGAAAATGCACCTTAAAAATTCCTTCAAAAATATATAAATAATAACAAAAACCCTGTTAAAAAATATATATATGGGTTGTGGGTATGTGTCTGCATGATATGCAAAGTGGTACTTGACATGATTCCATAGTGGGCAACTGGTACTGCCTAGAAAAGGTTGACAACCACTGGTTACTCACGTAGCTAACTATGTAATGATCTGTTATTGATAATGTAATAATGTATTTGCATTCACATACTGCCAGTTTTTAGGATAATAAATCATTTAGTTCAAGGAGCCGGTATGACTTAAACACATGGGACTAGATTCTGAAGATGTGCATCCATGCTACCCTACTGGAATGCATTCCACTCTATCCAGACTTAAGTCAAACCATGCTTCCAACAGAGGAGTCCGGTTGTGATCATAAGTAGGGTGACTTGGTATAAGATGGGTACACACTGGGGCTTTTTCCAAAGATTATTTCTCCAGTCACACAACCCAAAGACTGTTTCACCAGATATCTTACTAGTGTACTGTCCAAAGATTTCCTAATAGACACTCACAAAACACACGTGCAAAAACACAAAATATATCTTTCAATATTTGATATGACATTTTAGGAGCTCCAAAAGATCAAATCAAAAGACTGTTTCACCAGCTATATTGGAGCTCCTAATATGCCGGATCAATAATGGAAAGATATGTTTTGCTTTTTGCAAGTGTCTACTGTGTCTATCAGGAGCTCTTTGGACAGTACACACTGGTAAGATATCTGATGAAACGGTCTTTTGATTGTGTGATTGAATAAATTTATCTGTTGAAAAGCCCCAGTGTTTACCCTGCTTTACAATATACAATACAACAGTGAGCTAGCTTATTTTCATAGGGTTTTTATATACTATTATAGGGGTGGTGCTGCCTTAATCCGTACACACATAGGGCCTGATCCAGACCTACGCTCGCCGTCGCTTGGCTGAAAAGCCGATCTGCACATGCGCCGGGCAGATGTTGCCCGGCGTCGCTACCGCAACGCCCGATCATGGATTGGGCGTCCGTAGCAGCGCCGTAGGGACGCTGGAGGGGACGTCCC
>WWET01002447.1:151035-188797 GCA_011038615.1 Limnodynastes dumerilii
AAGTTAGGGTAGCCTTCAGCTGGCGTAAGGAAGGGGCCATACGCCCGCACAGGGGGAGTGTCGGGGAAATTGAACGCCGATACGCTGCTTTAGTAAGCACAGCGCATCGGCGTAGATCTGGATCAGTCCCATATGCCCTAGGGAAACAGGCTATGCTGAAAATAGCTAGGGCCTGTTGTGATTATGGCCACAAGCCCTGGCCTAATATTTGTAGCACTAACACTTTGTAGTGTTGTATATTTTAGTTTCCTCTCTACCAGCATAGACTATGAGTGCTAAGCTATCAGCTGCTGTGGTTATATATGAACCACGTGCATCTGATATACTAGTGATAGGTACATCTAGGTTATCGGCAGTTCATTTTCATGTCTCTCCCCCACCCATCTTTTATGAAGGCATGAAAAGAAACACGTGTCCAATGCATTCCTGTATGTGTCTCTTAGTGAGCATATGCCGAGCACATTTACACAATTTAAACACACCACTTTGCATCAGGCCCTTTAACTGTGACCTAGCCAGGAGCTGAACACACACTGATACATTATACATGTAAAACAATGTTTAGATCTTTCCACTAAGTGATATTGTTGAAGCCTTTCTGATAAACTCTGTAATGTTAGTAGTACCTTATGTGCACTGAGGCCTTGTTGGGACAAAAGAGTCAGACAATCAATCATATTTACAGTGTGAAGCATTACTGTGTTCGTACATGTTACCAGATATTTGTAAGCACAGCATATTCTGCAGTACTATAAAGCTAGAAAAAGCATAATGTCTCAACTATGCATGTAATCCCTTTCTACACTCAAGTAATAAATAGCACTGTGCTTCCCAGATATCTCTGCTAATGGACCCACATGTGGCACCTTAATTTCAAACAATGAATTTTACATGCAATCAATGATGTAGTGCCAAAAAAGCATAAACAGCAAAACATTAATGTGCCTCTAAACATACTGTAAAATCAAAGTACACAGCAATATCATTTTACAAGATCTATAACTAAATTGGTGATAGGAATAATATTTCTGGGATAGTAAATAATTATGGGTTAGTAAATGATTATGAATTAAATACCATGGGCCGTATTCACACCTAAGAGTAAGTTAGGTGTGGACAGATCCGCACCTAACGCACCCATCCTTCCCCAACATTTCATTAAAGTTGTAATGTTAAATGGTATGTCCTTCTGGAGATTTAGGTACTTTATGGCACTTACGAGTGCCATCGGGCTACCTTATCTTACTGTGCAGTTTCCTTCTTAAGAAGTAAGCTACGCAGGAGCCGTTTCTCTCCCCGCCTCTCCTTCCCCCTCCCACTTCTACCTAAACACTCCCCGAGGTAGCTTAAGGTCTTTAAAAACCGCACAGAGGCAATCATCTATGTACCTAACTGGTATGTAGATTGCGTAAATGACCTACCACGCATGCGTAGTAGGTCATTTCGGAAAACTCTGCACCTAAAAAGCAGAAGCTTCTTAGATGTGAATACGACCCCACAATGGCAACCACAGTCACGAGATATAAGATAGAGGAATGCTGAATATGTCAACACTTCTATTATCCACACCAAAATGGCGACAGAGCAAAAGTCAACATATTTATTCTGTCCACAGTGTAAATATATTCACATGTCATCACGTTCACAGTAATAACGTACACATTCACAATGCTGACATTCCAAAGGCAATGCAGGAGGACCTACTGACAAAACAGTCGATGGGTCCGGTCAAAACAGTTCATGTTAAAAAAAAAGAAAACTTTTTTTTTTTACTCTAATTATTTTTAATATTGACTATTTTGTTCAGGTTGGCCTACATTGAATGTACATTATACATTACTAGTATTATACATTACTAATGTTAGCATGACTACACATGGACAGAATGAATATGTAGAAAGTATCAAAGCTCCCTACATTTAGAATCCCGAAAGTGGGGCTAAACAATGCCAGTCTGGTTCCGCCCAAGCCCCATCCACAAAGGACCGCTTTGGTCATTTTGCCCATTTTCTCATAAGCCCTGCCCCTTTTGCGGCACACAGAAATAGGGTCAGTTGAGAGGTATGCAGCTTAAGTGTCAACATATTTAGCATCTGCAAATTGTACAAAACCCATTCTGACGCTGAGTTTTTCTTACTGTATCTTTTTCTTACAGCCTGAGATACTTTTAAATGCAGATAATATTTAAAACTCAGGGTAGGTTTGCTGCTTTAAGCAATGGTTACAGAATACTTTTCATAAAAACTCCTTTAAGATAGGAGTATTTGCTAACAGGGCAACAACTTCACAAACAAGAAGCATGGGCGTAGAAACCATTATTTTGTGAATACAACATTTCATGGAAGTAAATAAACATGAAAAATGTACAGGGTCATGGGAACACTATGAAAGTTATAGACAAAAAAAAACACAATAGACTAATAAACTGGTGTAACCATGAAAGTAAGTAGTAGCGACTTGCTTGTTTATCTTTTACAACTAATTGAATTTATAAGTGTATTTAACGTAAACTTTACTTTTTTCATTGCATAAAGACAAAACTTGACTGCTTTCCGTCTTGTGTTTTCCCATTTAAAGTTCCATTTTTAGCTCCAAGTATTTACTGGGCATGAATCTTTCGGTCTATTGCCAGACCCACTTCACTGAAGTATTTAGTAGATAAATAATGCAAAAAATGTAAAACTTGGAAGCAATACTATCATAATTGAAAAAAATAAGAGCATATGGGGCACATTAATTGATATCTGCTTAAACCAGCTATAGTTTTAAGTAAAATAAGTCAACAGATAGGATCCTATATTTACCAATTATCTTATTTAATATACATCAGGAGCACAAACTCATGGAATATTATTTTTGAGTAACAAGTAAATGAGATTTAAGTAATCACTTGGGTAGCAAGAGGAAATAAAAGCAAGACCACATGATTAGTGGGAGGTAAAAGGATAGAAAGAGGAATAAGTAAACATGGGTAAGTTTAGAGGAGGACCAGTATTCAAAGGAAATGTGGAAAGAATTGATCTCTATTGGGTCTGTTATTTTACATGTTTAGTATAACTTTATATCTCACAAGTATAGTAGTTTGTATTTTACAAACGACTCATGTAATAGTAAGGCTACATAATGAATAAAAAGAACCATAAGCTTGGATGTGGTGTGCTATTGCACTGGACTGAATGCCAAAATGCTCAGGCTAAAATGGTCGCTAAAAGCAGAAAACATCCACTTTTTGCAAAAGCATACTGTATATGAAAGCAATGCACACCCAGGATGGATGTGGATCCTCTAGATCCAGGGTTCCATCCTGGGATCATTTCCGATGATAGGAAAGAACAAAGCTGCTCACATGGTTGAATTTTTCATACATGTCTGTTGCATGAGGTACCGTCAAAAGATTTATTGGACCATGATATGTGGCATAAGCTCTTGAATTGTACACGGTGCTGTTGCCTTTTAAACAGATGACTAACACTAGATTACATAATCTATTCAGTTTTTTTTCTCCCAAATAAAATACTTCACAGTATAAGGATTCAGGTCATTCCCACATAAAAGTAACAGTTGGTGTACCATAAGGCGCATCTCTAGGCCCTCTGCTATCCACTACATATTACTACTTGTCCTGGAAAGCTAGTACATTTGTTTGGGTTAAAGTATCATGCTCCATCTCAATATTCTCTATTCACCATCTGTGTTGGTCTACATTACTTAATATACGTCTGCAATTTCATCATGAAAACTGAGCTATTAATCTATTCCTAAGCAACAAATTAATTACCTGACAATTCTCTTTCTATTGACTACACAATAATAAATCTTACGCTCAAGCTTTGCTGTCTTGCTAAACATCACCTTTGACTTCGAAATGTTCTTTGTTCATAATCAGGCTGTCTCTAAAAACTATTTAGTTGGCTACATACTATACGATAATTGTGCCGATCAACATTGATTGATCACTCAGATTATTATATGGACTGAACCATCAGAACATAGACTAAACAGTCCAAACATTCCTGTCCAAATAATCAAATCACGTTCGCACTGGGTACTTATTCAATCAGAATGCATAAATCCCTGCCGTACGGAATTGTGGATCTGGTCCAGGGGTACTGGGAGATTATCTGGCTATGTAAATTTATGTTAAAATGTAACAGAAAAGGGAATTTGTAGAGCAATGTTATTGTAAATAAGGTAAATGCAGGTTTTGAAGCAGGTTGCGGAATTTGGTAAGCTTGTCTAAACGTGAGATTTGAGGGAACACCAAAATATTAGAGAGTAAATGTTGATAGTGTCAATGAGCATGGAGGGTTATTCCAAAAAGTTGTGCAGACTGCAAGAATTCTATTAAATGGGAATTAGAGCATTTATTAGGTTTAGAAGAGTTACAGATGCTGTGAAGTTCTGACTGAGCAAGCTTAGACAGTGCCGCCATTAGGGGAGGACAGCTGGGCTACTGTCAAGGACCTGCAGGTGATGGGGGTCCACCATCATTAAAGGGCCAATGCGCAGGGAAGAATTTCCCTATGCACTGGCCAGATGGTAACCCAGGTCTGCAGGCCCAGCCCATGTGATGTCACCTAGGGGGTGGGGGCCCCATGAGTATGTCCTGGGCCGCACAAATTCTGAAGGCGGCCCTGAGCTTAGATATAATGGATCTTGGGATAAGTGAGGAAATGTATGTGGTTTCCATCTTGGCGATGGCTTTGAAAGTTATTTGTATTTGATTTTGTAAAATACAGGAAACTAATGTAGAACCTGACAAGGTGGACCAGCTCTAGAAGAGCGTTTTGCAATTAAAATCAGTCCAGCTGCTACTGGTGCTGCATATAGTTGATATTATTTTATACACAACTGTAAATGTCAATTAATATGCAACTGTTCTTTACAGCTTTCTCAGAACTTATTCAGTGAAATACACCTAAAATCTTAGAATATAATACACTAAAAGAAACAGATTGCCTGCAAAGAGAACAATTTCTGAAACTAATATTTTTTATTGTTTATTTACAGAACACCACAAGGTATTTGCATCAATCGCAGGGCAACATGTAACAGAATATGCAATGACAACAACATACAGGCTAAAATATAACAAACATACAAAATAGTAAAACAATATGCATGGTAAGAAGTGGAGATACATAGAAATACAGTATGATGCAAAGGTATACTATCTGCAGGAGGAGGAGCTGAGAAGGCAAGTGGAGAAGAGGACACATGGCTGGAATTTATGGAGTAAAGGGGTGCAGGGGATAGGAGAGCAGCGAAGAATAGAGATTAGTTATAGGAAGGGTAGGCTAGCTTGAACAGGTGGGATTTGTGGTTACATTTCAAAGCTTGTACGGTAAAGGATAGCCTGATAGGGCAGGGAAATTCATTCCAGGGCAGCATGGGAAAAGCCTTGGAAGTGGAAGTTTAGTGGTGGTAAGGTGGCAAGTTGTTAATGACTGAATAATACCTATGCCTAGGATCCAGACGTGATCATACTGCAAATGCGTTAACTACACAGTTGCATACTGGAACGCAGTGAAACTGATGCTGCATTCATATGCATGGGGCGATCTCCAACGGTGGAGTGTAAAGAGTCGCCATGCATACGTGATATGCATGGTGGGTAGAGGGGACACTTTATTAAGCCCATATGTACAATCCTGCATTCCATACGAGACCTTTCTTTGTGTGGAAAGTTAAGGTAGGGTTCTGAATGCAAAAGCTCCATACGTGCGAGAGGAGTGCACTACCCTCGCACATATGGAATACAAAACCACATTTTACGTATATCAGCCTCAGTAGCCGGATCACGTGTGGGTGTTTATCTGTCTGACAGGGAAAGGGGAGAGCACGCCCCCTGTCACTCCCTCTCTTGTGCTGGCTTTATGGCAGTTTATGCTGCCATAAGCCTGTCTCAAGTCAATCGTGCCGATCAGCGGTGCGTAAGTGGCCTGACCTTCTCAGGTCTGGATCCAGCCCATGGAGGCTAACCTACGTAATTCGTTCTTAAGACTGGATGCTGTCCTATAATTGTAAGAGACATACAAAATAAAAACATTCTAAAAAAGCAAAAACACTATGGAATACTGTAATGGATTTAGCAATACAGGTTATGGTTATGCTTCTTTGTGCTAATCAGAGCTTGTTTTGATCTCTAGCTGTTAAATCCTGCTAGGAAGTCTGATAGCTAACTTGTTCTTTGAAGAGCTATTTGCCAATACAGTGTTTGTGCATAAAGACCCTGGGAGCCAAGCATTACCCTCCTACACATATTGTACAGTCACGTTTTTCACTTTGTAGTTTTTCATACTAAATTCCATAGTAACCAACGTATCACGAACTAATGTTTGCATATATTTTACATTTGACATATATGTAAGCTACAACATAGCAAGATAATAAAACATTACCATACAATTTATCCAGACATCCACTTCTCTCAGCACCAGGCCAGATCCCTGCTCAGTGGCAAACGCAGGATTTTGAAAGGGGGGTTTCCAATGCGTGTAATACATGTGAGGTATATTATCATAGCTGCAAACGTTTTGGAGCCCAAAAACGCGGCAAATAAGCTCCACCGCGTCCTTCCCAAGCTCTTACCCCTAGCGTGTATACGTGTGTGTGTGTGTGTGTGTTTGTTAGGGAATTAGACTGTAATGCGGCAGAGGTTGATGTGTGTAAAATTGTGAAGAGCTACTTAATATGATGCACTGTTAAAATATTAAACATATGTAAAATGACAATACTGATAATACGGTCATACTATCTGACTGACAGGACATGTAAGACGTCCAGTAAGGTTCTCTGTGAAAGCAGGACGTTATAATATAGGACATGTAAGACGTCCAGTAAGGTTCTCTGTGAAAGCAGGACCGTTATAATATTGATTTTAAAATAATAAAAATTCTACATTAAGGAATTGCTTTGGTTATTGGCTGTAACAGGTCCTGTTCTGATATTTTTTTATAGGTGCTTTATAAGTTACTTCTTTCACACAGTAAAATAGTAGTTTCATATTAAAGGAAAAGATCTAATGGTAATAGCAGTATACAATGCATTAGTAGAGCACGAGCAAGAGCACATTACACAATGTACAAGCACTGTTGTATTTGTAGTGACCCATTCATCATTCCCACCTGCTTTCCTAATGCATTACAGGCCAGGACCATCTTCCTCCTTGTCAGTCCACATCACATTGCCGCTAAGCCACGCCCCTTTCACGGGACCCGCGAAGTCACGCCCCTTTTTTGCATTTTCGCATGTTTTTGCTCATTTTTCAATATTTTTTTTTTCCATTTTTCAATTTGGGGGTTTTCTGGCCAACCAGAAACCCCCCCTGGGTGCGCCACTGCTTCTGTATTCCATGAGTCCCATACGGGCAATGAGATTCACTCCCCTAACACATACAGGGTTATGATAAAGGTTCTGCACCGTCTACAAATAAAATAGGGACGGCTTGGAAATCTTGATAGGATGTAAGAAATTTAAGCCAGCCATTAAAATTAGCATAATTCTCTCCACCCACAAAGCATACACTTCCTGCTGTGTCCTGTCATCGGAAAGATTTCCAATATGTAAGTCTCGATTTTGAGGTTCCAGATATGTACAGAAAGTCTAAAGCGCAAACATGTCTGGTCACCACATGAAAGTCTGGATGCGGTCTATTGTTCTTACAGTTAACAACCCTCACAACATGCACCAAGGTGCTGCTGAGCCAGGAGGCCTGTAAACCTCTCCATTTTAAATCACCATGTAATGCTATTCTATCCTATTGATTGTAGGCAGGACTCTCTTACTTGATTTGTGTTGCGAGTCCCCGCTGCGAGGACTCCCATTGCAAATTAGGGACAGCAGAAAGTTGCTTATCGGCTGTCCCTATTTCGAATGCAAGTCCTCTTAGGATTTTTTTTTTTTTTAATGAATAAGTGAGTATGCAATTCGCATAGGGTTAGGCTGCGTCAGGGGAACTTAGGGTTAGGCTGTGGGGGGAGGGGGATTTAGGATTAAGCTGTGGGCGAAACTCACCTTTCGGACCACCGTGTTCGTTGCTCCGGGGATCGATTTATATGCCTTATGGAGGCATAAGCCATCGATATCCCAGCCGGTTCGCAACTGGCTGGGAGCGAACGGCCCTTTCGATATAACGCCGTTCGCTATGGGGACCCAGACTGCTTGATTTGATAAGCTGTTAAAATTGTAAAACACTACATAATATGGTACTAGCAAAACAAAAACTATACCTTTATTACAGATATATAGTCAATTACATAAACTTAATTATAAATTAATTAATTATTAATTAATTAAAGAAAAAAAGAAAAGTAGATAAACAGCTATGCTCACTCTAAAGCTGGGTGCACACCTCAACAATTTTCCTGACAGCTGAGGACATCATGTAGAATGTACATACTGAGCGAACCTCGGGCAGCTCAATTGACCGCCTATAGAATCAGTATAGCAGTGGTTGAATCCGCTGTATAAACCAACCAACTGCACTACAGGGTCATTTTGTCGGTATTCTGACAAACTGGTCCGCCATCCACACTATACAATTACCGGACCAATCAGCTAATTATCAACTCATCAGCACCGATCGGATTTGGCCATGCAACAAGTCATATTTAAGATAATTTAGAGCTGGTCTTGTTAATAGTTAGGTATCCATATATTCATAGTATATATGGTTTACCAAATAAGTAAAATTAAAATGAACATAAACAATCTATTTTTAATGTACGCCATCTTTAGGTTTCCACTAATGACACAACTGGTAAATTTATTTCCACTGTACTGTGAAAAGTATCAAGCAATTTTGTGACCCTTTTTATCTAGCAATTAGGTGTTTTTTATTAAGGGGGGGGGAGCATTTAAAAGTAGAAAACAAGCTCTATTTTGAGAACAATACAAGGAATTTCAACAGGGTTGAAACTTCTAAAATTGGCCACAGATTTTAAATATTTCTTGTTTCTTTCACCAGTTAATGACTGGATGAGGCTAGTAGAGAAAATTGTGAAACACTTTTTAAATGTGCAACAAAATAGGAGATATTCAACTGATATTGTGGACAGTAAAAAGTGCCGATTCCTATCTCTTTGGCTGTCAGCAAAAAAAATAATGGAACATCCTAACATTGGGCCGGATCCAAACCCCCGCACACTTTCCGTGTGTGCGGGGGTCTCTCATGCAGGCTTTATAAGCCTGCCTTAGGTCAATCTTGCAAATCAGTGGTCCGCACAAGTGCGGGAGCCCCGTCCCACACTGTACAATTTGCATGCTTCCCCCCGCCCACTTCAGCGGGCGGAGGGGAAGCACTGTCCATTTCTTCGGAAATGGGCTAGCACAGAACTAAGGTAACACTAGCATAACATCTGGAGGGCGCATGCTACAATTAACATAAGACACCAAATATGTTGATTCCTTGTAAGTCAATTTTTTTCACAGCATAAACCAAAAATATGTATTTTTTTTTATTGAAAATCAGTAAAAACATAAAACTAGAATAGTAGTTCTTCCTAATAAGGCCTACTCATCAATGCAGACTAAATATAACAGCCTGATATTTTATTTTGAAAATTACAGATGGTCTGATCCCAAGGTGCACGCAAACCCAGAAGTGGCTGCATGTAATCCATAGGCACACACAACGGAGCCTCTGGTTGATTATGCGAGTCCAGCACGTAGCGCACAGACACAAAGCAATCATGTTTAATGCAAATACATGACCATATACATTGCACAAGTGCAATTTAGCACACCGTAAATGAAGGTTAGGAATAGGTTAGGAATGCAATCACTTCCGTCACAATATCAAATCAAACAAAACAATAAAAGTACACACTGGAAAGATGTCAGGACTATCTGATGATTATCATGTGATCTGCATGATAATAGAAATCATTGACTATGTTCCTCCCTTCCTTCCATCACACACCCTTTAAATCAAAGCGGCAGCTTGAGTAGCGTGCGGGAATGAATCAGGCACACTTGTAAGTTCTGATCATGCGCAGTGCAAGATCACGCTAATGTCTGCTTACATCTACTCTCCATTTAATTACATAAGTTCCACAAATATACTCCCATGTAATTGTTTAAAAATTAAATGATCCAATTAGTACCAGACTAATGCTATGTAGGTTGTATTTAACTAAATTTAAAAGCAATTTTGATTAGTGTTTTTGCATTTGGAGTCTGTGTATTTTTCCATATTTAGTTTAGCAACTCCCTTTCAAGCAAAAGTTCAAATACATTTTTTTTTTTATTATTTAACCAAGACAAACACCATTAAGCAGGCTTAATTGCAAATAACAGTAATGATACAGTTATATACAATAGACAGCAAATGCAATAGCACAATTGTAAAAGTAAACATGTAACAGACAGATAAAAATGCATTTTGCTGTTAAGTTAATATATAGTCGAGATATGCCTAACAATGATGTTACAAATCATTAAACATTTTACATTATTGAGACAAACATGACTAAGTATTCAAGAAAAGTAGACATTATGGACTAAAAAAAAAAGCTGTAGCAGCTGGAATTAGAGTGTTTTGGAACTGCAACACAACTAGGAGCATTTAAAATGAGATGCTCCAAGTATACAAATAGGTAAAAAAAAAAAAAAAAAAAAAAAAAATTTAANNNNAATGGAAAAAAAAAAAAAAAAAGATTTAAGATTTAGCATATTATTACACTCACAAAAAAAAAACAAGGATAAAAATATAATTTTGTAAGCGAAGGGGTGTGAATTATGCCAAGATATGCTTAGGCCTTTATAGTCTAGTAGATCCAGACATTGCTAGGATCAGAAACGCATGCTTTTTTTCCCCAAAATGGTCCAAGTGCAGTATTTTAAATAACTGATAAGGATCCGCACATCCTAGACTTCTGTACTTTAAGTGCTCTCTATGAGTTTCCGAATGCTAGGGGAGGGAGAAGGTATGCAAAATGTCCCTATCTGCTCAACACATGCCACCATTTCCATACTTTTGATCTGTTCCTACTTTAACAGAGGACTAATTAGAAATCTTAAGGTAGGGTCCACAAAGCTGGATCTCTGTGCGAACGAGGGGAGTGGCTTCTCATTCACTCGCTCGGAAAGCTGGATACAGCAGGGATCTGGTTTCTGGCGCTGCGCTCGGTGTGAGCACAAAGTGTGGATCTGGTTTTAATGTCCAGTAAATAATCAAAAAGGATAAAATCAAGTTTTTAATATGATCATTATTTGGGCCTGATTCAGTTGTAAATTTGCACCTCAATAGACAAAAACGCGGGTGCGATGCTAATTGAATCAGGCCTATCGAGTCAAAAATGTTATATTTATTACAGATATACTTAGATACCACCAGAAAGTTCAGTGGTCATGGGGCCTCTCAGTGGGTGTGGGTCCCCATAGCAAACAGCCCTATTTCGAAAGAGGCCCGTGCGCTCTAGCTGGGATATTGATTGCTTATGCCTCAATGAGGCATAGAAATCGATTCCCGGTGCTCCGAAAGGTAAGGCTTCCCTACTCCCTTACCCTAATCCTAAGCCTTCCCACTCCCTACTAAGTCACCCCTCCATCAACCTAACCCTAAATCTCTCCACCACCCCGCAGCCTAACCCTAAGTCCCTGGAGATGGTTACTCACCTCTCAGGTGGTCTGGTCCGGCAGTGGCGCTGTTTTCCAAAAATGAATGGGAATCGCATACTTACCCATTCATAAAATAAAAATTCTGCAGTGTTACACATTCGAAATATGGACAGCCAAAAAGACACTTTCTGCTGTGCCTATTTTACAATGTGTAACCGCAGCAGGGACTCGCAACGCTCTCAATTCACAGCAAATAACTAAAACTATCCATATACTTACTTACACACACACACACACACACACCCCCCCCTTAGGAAGTAGACTATATAAAAAAAATATCATGCTAAACTACATTAAAATCCCTGCTTTCTGTTGTACATTTCACTACGTTATTTTCTGTAGAATGTATGCACACATTTTTGTTTTATTTTTATATCATCTACAATCCACAGCTGGTGAATTTGAGTTGAATAATTTATAGGATCTAAACACAAAGTTTGAGAGGACATATTGTCAGTTTATCTACAGTTTATTTTGTTTTCCAACACTACACAAGTGCAAAGAATCAACAGATCTAGAACAAAGCAAGAAAACCTTGTATATAGTACACACAAACCCGTATGTAGAGTAAATATTGCAGAGGCTATTTAAAGGTAATCTAATGTCACTGATTAACTTCTTGAAATATACAAACTACACATAAGTATAATCAATCATTGATACATGTCTGACATGCAAATATAGTGTTTTCTATCAATGAGAACTGCAATCTGTGTACACAAAACCAATGTTTTGAAAGGTCAGTGTTAAATTATGTGCAATGTCAAATATAACCTTTGTGAATTAAGAAAATGCATCAATAGCCCATGAAAATTGTGATCTTTACAGAGGTTATATTTTTTTATTTTCAGTATTGTTTTTTTTCACAGTAATGTATATGCTTATTTTCAATGTAGTATGTGGCACTTTTAAGTATTCAGTTAAAATACGTCTCATTAGCAAGCTCCTGGGGTATGAATTAGAACATTGATGCAGCTGTGTTGTGAAAAAACATGTCTGGGCATAGTACTATTGTGAGTTGCTGTCACCACGTTTGTCAGTAAACAGTACAAAACAATATTGTTTTTACGTCCTTCATCTCTTGTCTTTTATTATTGACTATAGTCTAACTTGAAGTTGTAAGAGTCTAAAACTTCCCCTTTCAATTCTATTTATGCCCCAATCAAGACCTCTGTTCATTAAATATTCCAATGCCTCTGCTCCTTTCTATGCCCAAATGCCCATAACAAAACGAGTTGGATCTTGCACAAGGTTTGAGGACAAACAGACCGTGTGCAAACATATGGCTGCATTATAGGATATTTACTCAGATTGCACAGAAGATAAATTAAATGGATGCCGTTTTGTTTTAACTAAAGCAACTCCAGGAATCTACATACAGAAACTAAAGCATATAATGAAAGATATTTAATATCAAAGGAAATTCAATTGAACAGCAAATCTAAATACATAAAAAATAAAAGAAATACACACTTCATTTAACAGTCGCCTGGTCCATGTGTGAGATCACGTAGCCTGGTACCCTTAAGCTACATTATTATCTATAAATCACATGCATGCAAGTTTTTTTTTCCCTCAATTCACCCAGCATTTGCAACACTCGCTAACATTAATCGTCTGTTGTCAAGTAATGGAGGGCAGAAAATGCACTGCCAATGTCAACAAGTTCTCCCAAAGGACTGCATGACACACTGCCCCATCCCCCCAATCCGCAGCAGACACCCCGACCCCTACCCAGCAATCCCGTCTGTCTTTGTTGATGCATGACTTTGTCTTGTTATGGTTTGGACCGACTTTCCGGTGGGGGAGGGGAAAGACACAAAGCCCATATATAGCCGCGCCGCCTACAGGGCAGTCCGCAGATTGTTATTGCGCTTTCCAGCACATACAATGTGTAACCTATACACCAAGGCCATTCATATGCAGATTGTCACCCACAACGTATAGAAGGGATCGCACAGAGAGCTCCGCCTTGTTTACAAGTTGACAGCTCCTGGGCTCTCGTCTGTTTGCGGAGAGATTACGTCAACTCAGCCCTGTCCTCCCCGCAACACGAAGGCGTCACTATGGTGCGATCTCCCGATTGGTCCGTTGCCGAAGACGCGCCCACTTGACGCCATTTCCTCACGGTCGCCTTATAATACTGCGCACTAAAGAAAGCGGAGCTCACTTTGCCTGCGGGAAGTGGTACTTGTGAGAGGGTATTGATGTGATAGGAAAGACGGACGACAGCCTCCTCCTAGAGGGATGGTAGCTAAGGCGCAGCACTTGAAAATAGCACAGTAGCCCTCATTTCTCCGGCCATGACACACGGTTGGTCAGGTTTCCAATAAAAAAAACCCATAAAAATCGAAAAATTAAAAAAAGAAAAAAAAAAATCGAAAAAAGTGAATAAAGAACTAACAAACTTCTACCGGGAAAAGTCGGTGGGAACCATTCCGAGCGGATTCCACAGCAGCCTCCATGCATACTCACTACCACAGGGCCAGCATGAAACCAGAGATCATCGCGGCGGTGGGATTCCTCTCCAAGTTCCTGCGGACCAAGGGTCTGATGAACGACCGAGAGCTGCAGACCTTCAACCAGTCGCTGCAAGAGCTGCTGGCAGGTAAGATAGGCCACAGTCCCGAGTATCGCGAGCAACAGCCAGGAGAGCCCGGATGATGTGTCGCTGGTGGGTGTCCTGTTTACCTCATCCAGGGGGTTGCTGATGAGCCCCCTTTCTTTATGTACAGACTGGGATTAGAATTGTAGTTTTTTGGGGAGAGGGGATGGTGTATGTTTCTTAGTATTTTTGTGCTGTATAAAGATCTGTTCACTGGACAGGGATCGTTTGCCTTCATAGAATGTGTTTGTGCTACGTGCAGAAATCCCCATCCTGCTAAGTGCAGTGTTTGTTTTGCCAAGTCTTTGTTGTGCAATGTCGTAGTTCTGCACCCTCCTCCCCCTGTGGTAGGAAAGTACAGGCTGAGGTCTGTCTGTCCTTCCTGCCTAGACCGAAGATGGCAGCTTTGTTCCCACTGCTGACGAATTTCCTCATAATCTAATTTAGGACATGTCCCTGCACATCCCCCACAGACACGATCTATATACGAATACATATTTCTTTGTTACACTCTTTATCATGTAGAAGTCAGCTAGAGCAATTTGGCTCAATTCCAGATAGTATATTTTCCCACAAAAAATACAGTTGGTACATTTGTTTACATTTGCTTGTCAGAAAACATACATACTAGTAGTGACTTATAGCAGTCACAAGAAATCTATGGAGTTCATTACGGTTGGTTTGTTGATGTTGCACATTTTGTGTTGGTAAGATCTAGGCATATTACTGATGAACCCCCACAGTTTCTGAATGTTTTCCACAAATTAGTAAAATTTAGCACTCTTATTGAGACTGTTTGTTCTCTGAATATGAGGTAGATAAAGAACAAATGTTGAAAATGAGTTGGGAAGTTATATCAATTTTCAAATGGAATTGGCATAGATCTATTTTCCCACCCCCACTTCAAAATGAATTTATAAATATTTTATTTTTTTGCTTTCCATGTGATATGCTTTGTATATTACCAGGAAAAAAAAGACAGACAGTCCCAGCATTGAACAGATGCAATAAGTTAATGTAGATCTCCGTTTACGAGCTATAGAAAAATACAATCTTATTTCTATTACTTATTTACATTTTGTAAATGTGCATAAATAAGTTCTTTTTTTCATTGTAGAACATTACAGACACCATTGGTTTCCAGAGAAGCCTTCCAAAGGGTCTGCCTACCGGTGCATTCGGATTAACCACAAAATGGATCCCTTAATTGGGCAAGCAGCAGACCGTATCGGCTTAAGTGGACAAGAAATGTTTAAACTCCTGCCAAGTGAACTCACCTTGTGGATTGACCCTTATGAAGTGTCTTATCGCATAGGGGAGGATGGTTCTATATGTGTGCTGTATGAATCGGTACCGTTGAGTGGCTGTAGCCAAAATAACAGCACTCTTGTTGAGAGCAGGATCAGCTGTAAGGATGAACTTCTCATCGGTCGAACCAGCCCTTCAAAAACCTACAATATGATGACTGTATCTGGCTAAGATATGGTCTATGGCTGCATCATCTAGTAACAGATGGAGTAATATTGTCTTTTATTTGGGAGGGCTCCTATGGGGATGGATTGTGAAGTTTAAAATGTCACAGCTGTGAAGATTGGGCACAAAATAGAAGTAGACCTTACTGAAGTGAAAATGCCATAGTTTCCACTGTACTTTTTTTTTAAAGTAATTTTATAACCTGTGTGTAAGAGAAGTAGCTTTTGCAGCCACTGTGATTAGTCCATGTATTTTTCCCTATACCTCTTTGGTTAGTGATTATCACCTGTATCAATTTAAATATGCACATTGACTATTTATCTTTCTATTGCATTTGGCTGCTTTCATCCGTTCCATCCAAAATTGTCAGGGTGTGCTCCAGGTCTTTATAAAGATTAAACTGTTGTGAACAAAGGCTAACGCACCTAGGTGACAAAAATGCATTACATGTATTTTACTTTATTTTAAGGCCTTGGACTCGCTGGCTTTTTAATTTGTGTTAAAATTTTATTAGTATAATGCATGGAAATGGGTGAGAATTCATGTTTTATTCTCCCCACTAGTGCTCTGTGAAATCTCCCCACTAGTGCTCTGTGAAATCTGTTCATTTTTCTTAACCACATCTTGCTCTTTGCCTATGAGTTTGGTATTTGAAATACCTATATTTAACTCCAATGTACTTAAATACCAGTAAGAATTAGAAGTTAAGTATGTTTTCCAATTTTGACGTTGTTAAATGCAACATCAGTGAGTACTTGGCCTTAAACTCAAAGCTAAGTGTGTTTGTAAAACTTGTGTTCTGCTCTGTAGTTCACTATAGAGTGCAACTTGCACTAATGTTTTTCAATGTTTCTGGCAGCTCAGTAGCAAGGTGAGGAGTGTGAAATATGATACTTACTGGAATCGTACATATGGCAGACATAACTTGCACTGAAATTAGGTATAGTTGTATATAGAATCTGGAGAATATTCCTAGTCTGCCAAATTTACTTGAGAATCCTTCATATTGAATCTTTAACTTGAAAGTAAATACATTTTTCTGCTTTAGCAACAGGCTTTAAAATACATTATAAAGGTACTGTGGTAACTATGGCATTTTCACCAGCCAGCTTATCTGTACATTTCCTAGCTTGTAGTTTTCTAATACGGAGTAAACTTCTTATTTTTAGAAAGTGGAGTTCTGCTTTGTAATTTCTTGTACTTAATTGGGTAAAAGTCTTTTCCACAAACCACCATCTATTTTGTGAACTTTGTTAGTCTTTTATTTGATAAATTATGAACTGCTGTAAATTTGTACAGTTCATGTATATTGATTGTGACAAAGATGTACAGATTTCTATTTTAAATGAGAGATTTTTCTTCTCTATAATAAATTGTTTCTTATCTTGGCATTTTAAACAAGGTCTTGTCTTTTTATGTAACAAAAACAAATAATGTGTAATCAAACTATTGATTTTCCCTTCACCCAAGGTTAGGAGGGGCATCTTTAACAAACTTCTATCTTGGCAACTTACATTTAAGGCCTTTGTGTGCACTTTCTGGATACACGAACAGTCTTGCAACTGTTCTTGGATTAGGCTAGACAAGTAATGTGTATACACAGTTTTGCTAAACAGGAAACATACAGGACAGAGCTCAAGAAAATTGATCCATTCTAAGGAATTAAATTATGGAGTGAGGATATTTTGCAAGTGCAATTATATCCCACCAAGCATTCAGTTCCCTGGAGTATATCTTCCTAGACTACTGTGCAAATGCCATGGTGCATTTCATCCTGGAAACTTATAGCAAAGTTGTTAACTTTGTAGCAAACGTCTGGTTGCTTGTAAGCAATGCAGGGTAATTTGCACAGTTGGATAACCTCTTGGATAGGTTGCTTACATAGAAATCCTTACCCGTTGGATAAAGATTTCCTGGATGTTGGGTGGTTCCTCAGCACAGAGTACATATGGCCTTTCAATTCAAAGGTATGTCTACATTTTCTCTAGTTTTTTTATCAAATGTCCTCATCACCATCTTTGTTTTGCAGCAACTGTGTAATGGTTTTGGGAAAATGCAGACACTCAATTTGATGTATAACCAGTGTAAGTAAGTTGACAGATGCTTGGTCTGATTTATTGAATATCTGATGTTTCAATAAATTGGCCATACATCCCTATGTCTATTTACACTGATTACAAGTTTCTTTAAGTGCATCTGTCCTGTCACAGCTTTCTATATTGCACTATGTAGGTGAGCATCAGAAACCACACAGTGCCGGACTACATTCACATAAGAGGTGTTTTGTTAAATAACCTAAATCATGGAACTCCTTTCTTGGAAAGAGGCTTATCATGTTGGTCATAACCAAGTTTGTTCTTTTTTTTTTTTTTTTAAACAATCTTTCTCTGGCAATTAGCTTGGTCACAAATAGCTTTCATGGTAGTTGTACTTCTAATATAGGTTGTCCAATTCATGTTCAATCTGCACGACCAGTTTGTCCAACACTGGATAAGTGTGTACCCTCAAATGACCTAGTTACATCCATTCCTGGTTTCGACAAAATATTTTTTTAAACATACTTAAAAATTATGAGATCTGATTGCCAATGAGCTGACACTTCAACAACTGGTTCATCCAAATCTTCTAATGCTTATGTAAACATGTTCGTGAGTGTCAGCAGCACAGAAAAGATTGGAAGAGTATCTACAGTGAAATTATTGATTTAGCAGATGGAGTTTGGAGGTCTACAGCAAAATTGATCAGGTGTGTATACATAGATTGGATATTGTAGGTCTCGTGGCTTTTACAAGTGTTTAGCTTGCACACATGAGTTTTTATATCTAATGTGAGCGAGAAAACACTCAATAACTCTGGCACATATTTTAAAGGTATTGTTACATAAGCAGTAAGGAAAATTTCTAAAGAAGGTGGGGATTTTCAAAGTGTTTTCAATTAAATAACCTCATAAAGTCTATATCATACCCTACAGTGCTGACTGCGCTGACTTAACATGTTTTTAACTACACATGTTAGCATTTTGTAGGCTTAATAATGCTGCCTTTGTCCCCAGTATAATGAAGTAAGGGTAGCCTGCTATAGCATAGTCTATAGCCACCCATGCTGACATAGATGTTTTTGCATCTGTCATGTGCCATTCTATATCACTTATAAGAGAACTACAGAGCCATGCTGCATATAATATAAATGTAGTAAACCGTCCCTATGGAACAGATCCAGAACTAATTCCGTATTGTTGAGGCTAATGCACAGAAGATGCTATCCTAAATGCCACATGAAGGAATGTGTACTCTCACCCCAGAATTCCTGCATGCAGAAAGGGTTTCTATGCCTTTATGTATTGCGTGGCAGATTAGATTGTACATAAGGGCTTTGCACTATTTTTATTGCGTAAGCATGTTGAGTGGGTCTGTCCAACGTGCGGGTAGTAAATTCCATATGGAGTGCAGCATTGGGCTGCTGTGTTCCCATGCAGAATTAATTGTTCATTGCATGCACAGTACATACTTATAGGAGACTTCTGTATGTAACATAGATAAGCGTCTTATCATTGGACTTGGGTTCCGCCCCGTATTAATTATAAAGTCACTGAACGTGAATCCTTTTGGAAACTGGGGACATTGGGCCTGAACCTCCTTTAAGAAATCCAGCGAGGTAAGGAAGTCAGCTGAATCTTGGCACAGCACATGCTGAATGCAGCCGCCACATGCTGTGCTCTAAGAAGAAATTGGTTTAATCAAGGGGGCAAAGCCTGCATGGTGGGTGGTGGTAGGCATTTAAATTGCACAGTAAGGCCTGGGTTTAGCCCTTACATACAATCAACAGTTCTGCATGCCTGGACTAGTTAAGATGGCCCCTGGGACACAGATTAACTATCCACACTAGCAGAGCAGGGGGAGTGCCCAGTTCTCCTATGTGTGGTACTGTGAATCAGAAATTCCATACGATAGCCTCTGCTATCCTCTACATATGGAATTTCTTTGTAAATCCAGGCCCATTGTCACAGCATATTACCCAAATGAAAGAAAATTTTGAAACTCTCAACTTGCCCATAAGAAGCAGCACATCTTCCAAAATGAAAAGCGTATTACAAATATGTACTTTGGCTGAGGTCTTCTGAAGGTACTTTTTCTCCTCTAACTGGAAAAACAAACTGTTATCAAATCTGATAAAGGTTATGAGTTTCCACACATTATTGCATAAGTCAGATCAGCATGACCTATCTACAACAGTTGTTAGTCTAGTACTCGGAGTACATTGTTATGCTATGTTTTTTAGTTCATCACGTACACCAGCTGTTTATCAGTTCAATTATCTTGTTTTTTTTTTAAGTTCAATCTTCGCAAGATAGGCAGGTTTTCATGACCAGGTATAACTGGGATTCTTCTGAAGACAGATAACTAGCAGACATAACATGTCATTCTAAAGCAGGGTACACACTGGGGCTTTACAGCAGATATTCTTTCCAATCACACAATCTAAACACTGTTTTACCAAATATCTTACCAGTGTGTACTGTCCAAAGATCTACTAATAGACAGTACATACTTGCAAAAAGCAAAAGATGTCTTTCCATCGTCGATCTGGCATATTGGGAGCTCCAAAATATCAAATCATAAGAGCACGGACTGTTCCAAAAGATTTTTGAGCGTCTTTGGACAGTACACACTGGTAAGTTATCTGGTGAAACGGTATTTTGACTGAGTGAATGGAAAGATTAAACTTTAAAAAGTCGATATCAATACATTTCTGATTATTGTGCGTGTGCCAGCAGAACCATTTATACCCCACAATAAAAAAATAATTTACAGCTGATTAAAAGATTATAAACTGCCACAGTAGAGATGTTTTTAGCAACTATCCCATTTATAGCTAACCCTAGCATCCTATACCTCCCCTTTTCCTATTTAGACAGATTAGTAAATATAAAATGCTAACGGTAACCAATTCTAGCTACCATTTTCTAAAATGTACTTGATAAATGGTAGCTAGAATATGATTCCTTGCTAAGGGTAATTGGCTGGGTCCAGACTTAAGAAAGAGCTTGAAATTAAGGACCTGATTCACACTTAAGAATCTTCTTAAAATAAGAACTTAAAGTCACTCCTGGACTAAACCATGGTGATTGCAGTGGAGTCATATTTCATCTGTTGCAAACAGTACTAGTGTACTAAAATAGTAAAAAAAAAGTCTAAATAACAGTGTAATAGTAAAGCTGGTCAGTATCTGTTTTAAGTAAGCAATTCAAAGATGTATTCCTGCATACAAAGAATACAATTAACTTGACTCCCCCTGAAAACAACATGGTTTTGCCCAGGAGTGACTTTAAGTTCTTATTTTAAGAAGATTCTTAAGTGTGAATCAGGTCCTTTATTTTCATGTTAAAATTGGCATTATTGTATGAAAATGAATATTTATAAACAATGGATCTCCATGGAAAATAGCAGTTTCCATGGCAATCCATTTAAATATTGGAGCTCTCCACAGGCCGTTCTTTTCAGAGCGGGCCGGCGGTTTGTAATGTTTATGAAATGCCATAAAACTAACGTGGTTATCCCAGCGGTCTCCCCATACATGCCCCCCTTTTCCTTCCCCTAATACATACCTCCCAAGTGTCCCGATTCAAGCAGGACAGTCCCGCTTTCAGGGGACTGTCCCGCTGTCCTGCCCACCTCACAACTTGTCTTGAGAGTTGTGCTTTTTTTTTTCTTTTTTAAGAAGCCCTGACGCGGTATATGCAACAGGGCTTTTCACAGTACAGGTAAAACATGGCTCCTACAGCCCTGTAGTACCAAACCTGTTACTGTGTATGGCCGTGTAAAAACACTGCCCCCTAGCGACCTTATCATCATAAGGAGCAGCCCGGATGGCGATTAGAAGTGTTCCTGCGTCGTGGCAACAGGAGACGATGATCCAATGAAGAAGAAAACTGCAGAAGACATTATACTAAGAATTGAAGGCTTCCCAAGATGCTGACATCAAACGGTGAGTGCACAAACATTTTATTTATTTTAATACACACGATACACTGCACAGATTACACTAAGATTAGCCACGATTTGTTAAAGCGCTAATCGCGGTGGTTTTATATTGAAAATCACCGCGATTTAGCCCTTTAAAAATCGCAGAACATCGCTTGAGATTGCAAAAATCGCAAGCAAATCGCGTTTTAATGAATTCGGAATCTTTTTTAATCGCAGCAATATCGCCGCGATGGGCTGCAATGTGAAATCGCAGCCCAAAATGTTTTTAATGAATCTGGCCCTTAATGTTCAAAAGAGCTCATGCTAAACATTTTTGTTTTAGACAATGTAATGAGCAAGAATAAAAAACTGAACATATTACTAAAAATCTGAGTACACACTTCCAACTATGCTAAGGACAGAAAAATTTAAATAATAACACTCCCAATCGGAAGTCCCAATCAGCTGCACAGTGCCTCTGTACACACTACACTAGATTTACAGGAGGAAGTGTCCCATTACCCCCTGCAGCAACGAAAGGCCCATCCACAATATATATATACATACATATTCAAAATGGAGGCAGCTACAGAATCAGTTTATAAAGTAATATATATGACCGGTGCACAAGGCAAGGGGAATTTGTACAAAAAACAAGACATGGCCTGGCACTCTAGCCATTACTCAGTTACTAATCATGAACTTCTATCTTTAAAATAAAAATCAGAGAATTAGTTACAAATATCTGCAGATACGTGGTAAGCTGTTCCCCACTTACAAGGCTTCTCTGGTGAACAGTCCTAACTCTAATCTTAACTCTAAATAGAGCCCCAACTTTGGGTCACATATCCAATATCTGGAGATACCATAACCACCACTGTGAAAGTGCAGACTGTAAACAAAACACATGTGACGTGTGATTAACGCCTATGCCTCATAACAGTACATAATGTCCATACAATACATATATATACACAATATCGATAAGCAAAGTATCAGTAAAATAAAGTGTAATACATTACTCAATGACTATACCCACAAATAGAAAATTATTATTATTATTATATTATTTAAGTAAATCTGCATTACAACAATTTGGTTCATGCCATACACTGCACAATAATTGCAAGATCAGATCGATAATTCAGACTGATTATTGTATAGTTTGTAGCTTAAATGTTTTGTTATATTCTGTTTAGCAAAGCAGTAAATGTATTTGATATAGTTACATACGTTTCTTGTATTTTTATATGGAGCATAACAGTATCTTTAATAATTTAGTCAAGTAAAAAGCAATCAAAGTGCATAATAAAATATTTGATTGTAATGTGCATTAAGTTTCCATTAGTATTTAAATGTCTTTTAAAACAAAACGGTATTAGAAAGATATCATTGTAAATATGAACACATTCTTCTTTTTTGTTACTACAGTCTTTGGACCTGATTCAGAGACTGAAAATAAGAGAGGACTGTTACTCCTGGGCAAAACCATGTTGATTTCAGGGGTCATTTTTCATCTGTTGCAAACAGTATTAGAGTTGAGAGATGGTGTTTCCCAGACCAAGTCTAATTAGCAGTGTAAAAGTAATGCTAATCACTATCTGTGTGCAGTAAACAAAAACAAAGATATATCCCTACATGCAAAGAATACAATTAACTTGACTCCCCCTGAAAGCAACATGTTTTGCCCAGGAGTAACTTTCCTCTCTTATTTTCAGTCTCTGAATCAGGTACTGGATCTTTTGTGTGCCCAGATTCAGACATATATTTGGGCTTTTGCTGTTTCCAGAAGTATCTAGTCTGCTGTAGATTGGGATGTGCAAGCAACACATAGTTGAGGACTTACTCACCGATCTGTTTCTAGCCGCTTGCATCACAGCTGTGTCACTTTTAGGAAAAAAAATAGATCCATTAGTTCACAATTTCACCTGATTTGCATTGTCCTTTAAAGGCAACCGTTTTATTATTATATTCTATAAGACCATATTTTCCAGATAGCTTTCTAATCAGTTAGAGTCATTTTTACACCAAGGAAGAAGTGTGACAATGTGAAAACAGTGAATACGTGCACAGAATGAATAGTCCACACTGTGCCCTTGAGATGACAAAGATTATCAACACAATTTTATTATGATATTAACCCTGAGTGATTTATTGATGGAAAAACAACAATGCAACAACTGTATATAACCATAACAAGAAATGATGACTATCAGTGGAAGGTGAAAAATGGATATAATTAATCTACACTGTAGATGTTTTGTTATACACAAACATAGGTCTATTTATCAAAGTGAAACCTTTCCTCCTTTACTGCTTGGTAAATATCTGCCTGTCTCCCAGCTATGTCCCTCTGTGCTTTATAAGGAAGGGAAAGGCACTCTTGTATAATGGAAAGCAACAGAACACAGCTGGTGCTCTCTAATGCCAAAATTCTCATCGAGATTCATAAAGATGGCTGTGCTTGTTCATGTGTCACATTTTACTCTTTTGGCATACAAATCGGACACTTGCTCATCGAAGACATTTACCTTTTTTAAAAACAAAAGGTAATGCGACACTTTCCAGTACATAATTAGAAATACAAATGTAATAATGTTTGTTACATGGTATATTTTTGTTATTGCCATGAGGGGAAAGGTGTAGGTAAGTAACAAATAGAAGTGCTTAAATATCATTTTTTAAAATAATAATGTAAAAACTATTATTGCTTATAATCATAGTATGCCGGCATGATTAACCAACTGTGTGCGCCACAATAACCCAATTTTATCTAGCGGTAGTGTTAGCAACCCTTTTTGTAGAGCCAGCCCATCATTTTCATGACTCTTGCATTAATTAATAGACATTGAGCCCTCGGTCAGTACATTTAATTCCTCTTAATAAACTATCTGGTGTCCATTCTGAATTATAATCTCTAAAGCCTTGTATACACCCTGTATACATTAATCAGGCCAATCAGCTGATTTGTCAACAAAACTGACCAGAAACCCTAGAGATGCATAATAATAGTATTGGTTGGTTTGCACAGTCTATCTGACTGGCACTATGCTAATCCTATAATTAATCTGCCGGAAGATTTCGTACTGTGTACACATTAAACATTTTCCGATTATAATGGTATTTTGACAGGAGCCAGGGAAATAATGCTAGTTATTATTATTATTATTATTAATAAAACTTATTTCATCTCAATTTCAATATTAGTCAAATCAACGTTTGCTAGTACATCTGCATTTATGTAGATAGACTAAACATTAAAACATAAAAAGCACACTCAGAAATAGATTACATTAAATAAGAAATAAGAATAAGTTAATCTCAAGAATTAGTCTTACTTATTACTTATAAATAAATACATCTGAATCGTAATACAAAATGGAAAATGCAAAAGCACTTTTCAAAGAAACACACACTACTTAGTTAAGCATTAGCATTGAGCATGCCATCGCCATTAAACATTTTGAAAAAACTATTAGCTCAGAGGCCTTTTCTGTTCCAAGTCAGTTTCGAAGCTTCAAATTAACTCATCCAAATAAGAAGAAAAAATTATTCTATACTACCTGAAGATGGCTAAGCAGTCATAAGTTGTTCAATAATAGGGAATACATTAGGATTAACTTTTTTTTAATTGCGCTTTTTTGGCACCATTCATAAGATGGTTTAAATCAAGGTGGTTTAAACCAACCAACCATAGCTCCAGACCACTCTTTGGACCAGATCCAGATTTAATAGCAACTTGTGAGTGGACTTACAATATTTTAGTTACTAGGACCATACCTTAACAATTACACACCGGACCCATTTTAAGTGGCAAATGAGGATCGTATGAAATGTCAGCCTAGCCCTTACTGAACAATTTAAATACCTCCTCCCTCCCACCATGTGCTTTAAGCTTGCCACTCCCTCGTTTCCACGTTGGATCGACTTCCAGGACTTAAATCTGGATGTGGAAGAATAGTCTGTAGCATGTGCGTGTGAAAGATTGGAGCTTTTTTCTGCACACATCCAAATATGAATCCTGTCGTTTTTCTCTTGTATGCTCTCTGATATACACGACTATGGGAACATACAATGGTGTTCTGAGTACTATAGATTCCTGATGTAGGCTGCATGGACTGCCAGAATATTGAATTACCCAGGTCCACCCAGACACCCGCTTTACAATGCTGACCGGTTATGGGCTTATCTATGTAAACTCCTTTCTTTTTGTGGTCTTGCAGTTAGCTTCTTACAAAATAAACTTTAAAGTCAACAAATGAATTATTATCATTGTAAACTGTCTTCTTTATGCCCCTGAGATTAAGTACTGTCTTGTAAATCCTCTTAAGCATTGCAAAACATTTGGGGGTTCTAAGGGGATTTTTTACAAGGTTCTCAGTGTAAAAAAAGGTTGGGAATCACTGAATGGATTACTAGTTATCTAGTAGTGAATCTCTGGATTGCTAATTCAGTGATGTACTAGGCCCTCTTTTGCTACCAGAAGCAGATGACAATAGGTTGGGTGTGCACATGCACATGCCAGATGTTCCGCAACAGATCATAGGTTCCAAGACATCCGCGTTAGGCATTTTCGCATGGAACTGCGTTTGTCCAAAACTTAAGGCAGTCTTATGGATGCATAAGTCGTCCGACGTGAGTGAGAGAGGAGTGACAGAGGATTTCACTTCCCTCTCTTTAGTGTGGACACACAGACTTCCATGTGTATGGAACCCAGACACAGGTCTGAATCAGACCCCAAGTTCGCAGATACGACGTCCACTTATCAAATTTTACTGCAGCTCTCTGACCTGCATCTGCTCACGGAATTGTATCGCCATATACACTCTTCCAATCTTCACCAGACGGCCTGTCAGTCACACACAAAGGTGGCGCTGCATGATGTCAGACTTGGGAGAACAAGTAGTAGATGCAATACTTAAACAATAAAGACCATAACAGATCAATATAAATACCCAGTTATCTTCCTAACGCCCTCTCGTAGCTTCAAACCAGTTCCCAAAATACTAATCACAAAGCAAATGTGTCCTCTTATAAATGTCCACCTTTCAAAAATCCAGATAATGCCCTTTGACCTCTAAATTTCTTTCTTTCCTTCCGTGTTTTTCTTTTCCTTTCCACTAGTTGTGCTCCTTTTTCCAAGCTCCAAACCCTCAGGATAAAGTACAAAAACAAACCACCCTCGTGCAGCCAGATAGATCTTAATGTACGTAAAAGGATTCAAAATCCTACTCACACTTTTCTCCTGATGTCTCAGGCCTATAACGTGTTCTTTCTTCCAGGAATTCTTAAGCCGGCAATTTCATGAAAACCCCGGCTTTTTCATGGTAATCTGAACGGGGTATAAATCGGTCAGGTTTTAAAATGTTTTCACCCGATATGTCTCACTCTGAATCAGGCCCTAAGTCTCTAGGCTCATTACTTTTGGCAACGCTGGGACTATATTTACTCCAATATTCTAATTATCATAACAGACTTCTGTAATCTAGTAATTAACAAAATATTTAAGAAATTTAGTCCTAAAATGTGTTTAGTTAATTTTTTTTATATCTTCTTGTAACGCAATTCAGTCAGCCCTGATTTGTGGGCACAAGAGCAACTTTTCCATTGATAAATGCTGCTTTGGAGAATGAACAAGGAATGTTTCTGTAAATGCTTCATTCACCCTTTAGAGATGTCTGTTACCTGATAATTCAGGATTCTGATAAGAAATCAGGAAGCACCTTTTCTGTTGTTGTTTTATTATTATTTCATCATACAAAATGAGAAGTGGGTGGAGGAGAAAAGCACACAATGGACAAAGGGTGTGGTACCAGCTGCTACAAGGAAAAAGGCATTCGGGCTCCAGGCATCAACTGTATTGTAAATAGACACACTGAGAGGCAATTAACCCAAACATGTATGAATTATTTATCTTTGCCAGGAAGTTGGAAACACCTACTGATTATTTGTATATGTTTTAATGTCATTTTTTTTCCTGAATATCAGGGATTAATTCTAAGCCTAGCCAAATGTAAATGTAGACTGAATTGATCTTCCTTAAGTCTTCACATGCTGGCAGCTGGCCCAGTTCCTATTTTAGATAACCAACGATAAAGCCCATTCTCTGGATAAACACAAGGCATCATCCTGTAGAGCAGGATGCCGGATAATATATCACCATTGATATCATCTGGTTGTCACACTGATTTGTACATATAATGTAATGTCCTTTTATTATTTGTCACATTTGGGGACTAGAAAAATGGTTCACATGGGAAATTAGTAGGGCACAAGAGACACAAAGAATTGTCAATACAGTGCCTATGGCCACAAGCTCAAAATCACAATATCTCAGCATATGTATAACATTTTCATCAGCAAAAAGGATTATAGCCCTTGAAACAGAAAACTAAAGCACTCCCTATTGCATACATGCTTGTCCTATATTTGTTAGTCCTTGTCTACATTACAACTAAAATAACTATTTGGTTATTTGACAGCAGAGCCTTGAATGGGTTTATCAAAGTTTCTATTATTAGGCGGAAGTTGTGAAATATTTTCCTACACTCTATGGCCTTCCTGTGCATAATCCCATTGAAGGACACTGCAGTCTGCCTCTTCTCCTTCTGAAATGGCTTAGAACAGAACAAGAGTTTGCACTTAGCCATAAAGATATTAAATACATAATAACAATCATTATGTGGAGTTTGTATGTTCTCCCCCGTATCTGCAGGGGTTTCCTCCCACGCACCAAAAAAACATACTGGTAGGTAAATTGGCTGCTGATTAAAAATGAACCCTAGTTTGTCTGTATGTGTTAGAGAACTTAGAATGTAGCTCCAGTGGGGCAGGGATATGAATGTGAAAAATTATTGGTAAAGCAGTACGTAATCTATATAAAAATCTGTTAATAAATAAAATGCACAGTGCTTTCCCTCCTGTCATATAAATGTACATACATCAAATAAAGTAAATGTGCAAAGGTAGACACAGACTGAATGACAATACTGAACAACAAACAATATAATAAATATATGTTAATGGTTTCTTTGGTATCTATGCAAAATGTCTATGCTGGTCTTTGGTATTGTCTATGCTGGTCTTTTGTATGTTACTCTTTCTTGTTTATTTTTAATATGATACTAAATAATTAATACATAAATAAATAAATGTATGTATGTATATATCAAACGTACATTTTGTATACTTATCCCATTCTGTGTGGACCAAGGCTAAAGCTAAATTTAGGCCCAAAGGTGGGCCACAAAAATGCTAATATATTTAGCATTGTAGACAGTAAGTGGAGTTAAGAGGAGGTCTTTAAATGTTTGACAAGCCATAAGTATGTACCCTGATAACTGCATTGTTTTTCTGTATTATGAGGTTGTGTAAAGGGAGGACAAGCAGATTATAACAGGGAGTGAGGTAAATTGAAAAAGATATTAATTTACAGCTTAACAATCCTTGTTCAGAAATGGTATGTAGCACAGCTTGTTATTGCTCTTCTGAAGGACATGCTGTTCCCAGATACCGGGAATTACAGAAGAGTAAACTGATTTTTAATGGTAAATTTCTGAATAGGAAGGAGTGTATGGCATGCTATCACTATTTTTAAGAATTATTCAATGCTACAACCTTAACAGATTTACTGTTGCTTTGTCTGCTGTGTAAAATACATGTATACTTAAAACTTAAAAGTATGCCAACATTAAAGTTTTTAAATGATTAAGTTCCTTTATTTAAGCATAGAGTCTAGCTGCTTTTTTAACTTATTTTGCAACCTGTTTTCAGGAGAATCTAAATATTCTTGTTGTTCAGTACAGGTTTTGCATCACCCTCATAAGGTCTCCTTTGATTTAAAATCCTAAGAAAGGGAAACAAGACAAAAATAGTTCTCTATACTTTCTTTATACTCTCTACATGAGATTGAATTCTTAGCACTTTAACAAGACCTAATCCATGATCCCTGGTCTCCAATCTACTATTAAATGTGAAACAGTATTCACAGGCATGTCAGGATTTTAATAACATTTCCTACAAAGCAATGTAGCCCCTAGTATAACATCCCTCCTCTGTGCATTCAGTGCTTTTTATGAACTATAACCTGCTCACTTGGGACCTGAAGCCCTGAACTACATGTGTCCTATCCAGACACGATATCTGGAACCCTGGATAGGATGTACTGAATAGGTGCATCTGTTTAAAATATACAAATGGCTACGTACAGACAGAGGCTGCAAGGTGTAATGCAACAGTCTTTACATATTTGCATGCTTTAAATGTTTTTTTTTAATCTACAATCAGATTAAACCACTAAAAAATGAAAATAATGCCGGACTAGAATGTACTTCAATACGCTGCAATTCAGGCTTTTAATAAATCCCTAATGTGTAGTATATGACCAGTAATGTGTTTTAAAAATAACTTGATGCTTTCATTTAACTTTTTTTTTCATATGTAGAGATCTCCTTTTTACACTTTTTTACACCAGCCCCTGCGCTATGTAAACTTTTTTTGTGGAGGCGCCGGGAATCCGGCCTTCTACTGCACTTGCAGCAGCACTAAAGCACCCAATTTCTCATTTAAATATAGTGGAACACCCTGTACTATTTGCGCATAGCACACAGAAGTGAATATAGAAGCTCGCTCCCATTCGGTGCATGCAGAGAGCAGTATCCCACTGCGCATTCACCTGAAAAATAAGTGAAAGCACGGCTCTGGATCAGGTCCGTTGCTAAACGTGGGTCCCCGTTGCAAACGGCCCTATTTCGATAGGGTTGTTCACTTTCAGCCAGTTCAGAATATCGATTGCTTATGCCTCTAACCCTAAGTGCCCCCTCCCGAAGCCTAACCCTAAGTCCCCTCCCTCTGTCCCGTAGCCTAACCCTAAGTCCCCCCCGCGCAGCCTAACCCTAAATCCCTTGTGGCGGCGCTTCTGAAAGTGAATGGGTGAGTATGCGAATCGCATACTCACCCATTAAAAAAGATACAAATTCTAACACTGCTGGCATTAGAAATAGGGACAGCCGATAAGCAACTTTCAGCTGTCCCTTCTTCGTAAGACAGCCTTTCTTAGTGGGGACTCGCAGCGCTTGTTGCCATGCAGGCTTTAGATCTGCTTTTCCAACCCGTCTATGTACATCAACAACCTTTCCTGTCTCTGATGGCTCTATTCACTGTAATGACCTTTAAATTAATCTTAGTTGTACGCAAATGTCACTCGGATGATCTATAAGTGAAGCAATTAGGTGTCAATCTAAAGAATGTTTATTATTTCCCCTCAGCACTGCTTTCCATTGTCAGTTCCGTAACCCAGGACCTTTTGGCTCTATACTATGTATTGTCCTTCTTGATTCTCAGCATTGACTGCCTCATAACCATTATCACTACCTTAGAAGAGGAAGTCAGTTTATCACAAATACAATGCTTTTGGCATCTGTCCAAAAAAACACTGATTGCCCAGTATTTCCTATGGTAGGAGAAAACACCATCTGTTTTTAATCATACTTGTCTGTGAGGTAGCAAAACAAACAAACTGAAATTCAAGGAGGTTGGAAATGCTTAAAATAAACTTGAACCTGGATTTGGCAATTTAGATGGTCCTGAATGCAGTTGTGTTTAGCGTTAATAAATATGTTGAAATAAACACTACAATTTTGAAAATGTAAGTATAAATGACTGTTTTAAGAATAAAATTGGAATTTTAGATTTAGGGCCAGATTCACACTAACGGACGTATTGCATATACGTCTAGAGTTTACCCATATTTGAGACTGAACATGCAAAATATATTTTTTATGTAATTTATGTATCTTTTCGTTATGTAGATTGCGTATATGCCATCTTTTATATGGTTTTCTATATGCGGTCCGCATAGACGTAATCTACATAACAAAAAGACACGTAGATTACGTAAAAAAGATACTACGCCTGCGCAGTCCCAAATATTGGTAAACTCCAGACGTATATGCAATATGTCCAGTAGTGTGAATCCGGCCCTTAATCTTTTTTATTATAAAACTGATTAAATTTAGATGAATGATGTTTAAACTTACTTAATCAAGGCTGAACTGACTCCAACACAGCTGAACCTATTTTCATTGGGCCTGGGCCAGATCACGAGATCTTTTTTTTTTCTTTCCTATTTTCATTCAAGCCAGATCAAGGCTTAGTGAAACATATTCTGAGCCATCCAGACTTAAGAAGAACATTATCAACATTTAGTTTGAATCTATTATCTAATGTTACAGAACTTTTGTTCAGGGGCAAAAGGTGACAGACCGGGCCCCATAGCAAGGAGGTGGGGCCTGAGTCTGGATGGGCGGGACTAGGTAGAACCAGCTGGATTGGGAGCGGAATTGGGTGGGACCACTGCTTGATAGAAGTTGTCAGAGGCTGAGGACTAGATTTGCTAAACTGTGGGTTTGAAAAAGTGCAGATGTTGCCCATAGCAAAAAATTAGATTCTAGCTCTCACTTTCTTATTACATACTAGATACTCCTTTTCTGCAGCTTAGTAAATCTGGCCCTCAGAGATTGAAAATAAGAGAGGATAGTTATACCTGGGGGAATTAAATATAATCTTTTGCAAACAGTATTATAGTTGAGGTGATGTTTCCCAGCTCAGGCCTAAATAATAGTGTAAAAGTAAAGCTGATCAGAAAAGAAATTCGCTCTGCATGTATAGAATGAAATTAATTTGACTCCCCCTGAAATCAACATGGTTTTGCCCAGGTGTATATTTCCCTTTATTCTCAGCAGCAGCCTTAGCACTCATACATGGAGCGTTGAGCACTGTTTTAAGCTGTCAGCCTCTAACAGCTTGCTTACAATGCAAGGAAGCATCTGCCATGGGCCCCCCTCTTCTCCATACCCTGTAGCAGCCGCACCCCCTGTAGTTACGCCCCTGCTTCTGGTACATCTTTGAATTAGATATTTAACTGACATTATTAAACAAACCCTGTTGTCTCATCTCCACTGTCTCTCTATAACAGTGTTGTGCATAACTATATATTGTCAAAGCTCTCATCTTTCATCACCTGCTAAAACAGATTGACAGGTAATCCATTACAATTTGTTATTGCAATGCTGGCAATGATAGATGCTGTCTTATTGCAAGTAGTTAGCCTAAAATTAGCATATGTGAGTCTCCACTCAGACTTCTGTCCAATCCTATTAATCAGGTTAATTCAGCGGTTTGAGTTCATGCAGTTATAAGATGTCTGCTATGTACCCTTTTGTTCATTTGTCCCCAGGATAAATCATCAGACCCGGAAGTGATCCAACTGCTGAACAGCTGAACTTTATCTCTGAGCTTTCAGCTCTCAGCCTAAACGGCTAAAATGCTGGGTCACTGGCTGTCGGCCAGCTTGAGTAGAAAGGCCTAATGAAAAACAACAAGACAGTGCCGATTGTACCATATATTTGTGAATATAGAGACAATCTTCATGGCCATAGAAATTGTAATACAAAACAAAACAGATTTTTAACCAATAGCATACATATAAATATTGAATGTGGTAAAATGGTTTGTCTTTTGACCAAAAACAAAAAAAAATAAAATATGTTTTTTGTGTTATTTTAAGATATATATGATTATCATTTATTTGTATGGTGCTACACAGGGTGTAGTTAAGGAGTTATATAAATACATTAACATGTATAAAACCTGACTTGTATAAGGCTAATCACAGCATTTTGCAGACTGATTGCTATGCATTACTGCATATTAATGGAATACCTTCTATCTGTCCCATTTTCTTGGAGACTTTCCTGGCATCTTTCGATTCATAGCATTTATCCTAACTTCTTGGTGGCACTTGGCACATGCTGTGAATATATCATCATGCGGTATAACAGCATCCGCTTGTTTGTTGAGCTTTATCGATGGTTAGACTTTTGTACCTTGTTTTTGTTGTAGCATATTGTGACCCTAAGTGATCCACAAACCTAAGAGTGTATAGCTTTTCCTGAAACCACATCTCAAGGCTTTTGCTCCCTCAAATGTCAAAAATGATTTCATTATCCTAAATGTCGACATTCCATGTTTCATTTTAGTTTTAAAAAACATAACTATGTAAAATGTCACTGAGCAATATTCTGCACAATCACTGACGAGAGCAAGACATTGCAGCTGATGTGAGAAGTAAAATGCTCAAGAAGATGACTGGACCTTTTCAGATAAAGGAGAGCTGTTTCTTTTTTCTTCCCCTCATTATTTACATTGGTATGGAAATTGAACTATAAATCCTATACATGCAGCATACCTACTGACTGAAAATGATATGTCAGCACATTGAGGCATATTTATGCATAAACAACATCTGTGTTTATGGTGAACTCTTAGGCATTGAACTAGAAATAAATGAATGAATTCATCTGCTGCTCATATCCAGGAAATTATAACATAAAACTATCTCTGTGAGGTATTTAAAAAAAAAAAATTTGGCCACAAAAATTACTAACTTCAAATGTAAGATAAATGTGGGACATTGGATAATGCTGTATTGTTTACCTCAAAGGCTGACAGCGATGGTACATTCTTCATATTTGTCATTGTTCTTGTAGCAAAATGTCACAATATGAACACATCGTAGGCCGTATGCAGACCGTATGCAGAAGTCTGGAACTACGCACGGAAAAAGGGAAGTGAGCAACCTTTCATTTTCTGTGCGGATCTGTGTCATACACACACAGATCCGTACGAAACTCCTAAATGCCGCCCCATACAGCTATTCGGCATGCCTAACCCCGCCTCGTTGCGGGGTTTAGGCGTGCGGAATCGGAGGATCTCATTGTTCATGGGGAATGAGATTCAATGCATAACATCTGGCACAAGCATACACAGATGTTACTTGCAAGGGGACCTATGCAAGCGGCTTGCATTAATAAGTTTGAATACGGCCCCATATGAGGTAGTGGACTTTGGAGCGTCTGAGATTATGGCTATCTTCCCAGCTTGTTTATGATTATCTTATCCATCTCTTAATAAAGGGTTTAAACACAACTGGATTGCTTTCAACCTTTTGTTGTCCATATTACCAGTTGTAGTTTTAGTACACAATATAGTACACCTACAAAATATTAGCTTCCATCTGATTGGTTTCAATAAGCAACACCTATACTTTATCTTGTTTAAACTATTTGTGAATCTATGTTCAAGCCTTTGTTTATGGCTATAAACCTGTAGTTACAACCTTCATTTTGCTCATTCTTTCTTCTCTGGAAAAAAAAAGTTTATAATATCTGGCAAGTTACCAAAGTCACGTTTTTCATTAATTGTGTAATTTTCTGTGTATGGTTTTTGTAAGATTTATTGTACATTGGCTTTGGTGCATGCTTTCTATCAGCCTTCAAAGAATGCCTATATATTTTGTTTTTGTACAAGATAAGTAAATCAGACTTTAATAGCTTTGTCCTTTTAAATATAATAACCTGGTTAATGATAATCAGTATTCCTTTTGTTGTTTAACTTTAGTTTATTGAGCAGACACCACACAGCACAAAGTAAGGAACATTTAGTGAAAATAATCCACATAAACAGTACATTGAGACAAACAACCCTTTCACATCACCACTAAAAACACAGGTACATGGCCTTAGATCCGGGTCAAGGCTCCAACAACCCGGGTTTTGTGGTAATGTGAAAAATACTGGGGTCCTGTCGGGACTCAGACATGGGAAAAGAGAAGGATTTTTCCCATGTCACACTCCATTTAGTGGTGGTGTGAAAGGTGCCAAGCTAGGTTTTTCATCCTGGGTCTCACCTAACACGCCTGATTGGAGGGATTTGTTTACTGATATCTCTTTCCTGGAGGCGTGGGCAGTCATTCACACTGTCAGGGCAGACCCGGGAACAGGAATTTACCAGGCTACTCTGCAGCATTTCAATTTGTTTTTTATTGTTTTAACCACAAGTCACCCTGCAATAACCCAGATTGGAAATCCTGAATTACAGCATGGGAGTGATGTGAAATTAGTACAAGGGATAGGGAGAGGAAGGGGAAGTACCAGGGAGGGGCAAGAAGGTGTCAGTGTCTCATAAGAGGGAGGCAGAAGGTTAGTGTGGGCAAGCCAATGAACAATTTAGATTCTGGGGGGGAGGGGTAGTGTCAGAGAGTGGAAGGTCTATGCCATATGGAGGTAGTGTTACATGCTGTATGAATGGCATGTAAATATTACCTGTCCATGCTCCCTCAGCAGCATGCCTCCAGGCACGGGTTCCGGCAACATTCTCTTCTCACCCACGTGACAGCATGCAATCTAGCCATGTGCCTTGCAGCATGCGCTTCTCTCCCTCTCTCACATCTTGGCTGTTTCTTAGCAGCCAGGACATCATTCAATCATTGCAGAGCTGTGTGGTTTCTGACCAATCAGTGGTCAGCAGCCTCTTTTTAAGGACATGCAGCAAGGATACCAACCCAGAGTTAGTTAGAGTGATAGTATTTGCTTGTTACAGTAGTGTCCTGGTTCCTGAGCTTTTGTTCCTGTGTCGTTTTGATTCCTGATTCTGTTCCTAACAACACCCAGCTACATGTCCTGATGTGGTTTCTAGTAGCTTCCAGTCATAGGCCTTGACTCTTTCCATACAGCACCCAGCTGCAAATGCGGGTTTCTGGTCCTGGTGGCATCTTGCCACAATTGCTGGCTGTGCATCTGTATAACTGCATACCTGTCTGATTATCAATTTCCCAGTTCCATACCTGGATGTTAAAGACAATCTGAGACTATTACTGTGGTGCATTTCCCAACCCACTCCTTCTGCTGAATTCCTGTCATAGAAACATAGAAACATAGAAAGTGACGGCAGATAAGAGCCACATGGCCCATCTAGTCTGCCCATTTGTTTATTGAAAACTGTACTGACCCTAGACCCTATTTACCCTCAATTTGGGTTACAATTTAGGATACCCTTATATTTATCCCAAGCATGTTTAAATTGTTCTACTGTATTGGCCTCAACCACCTCAGATGGGAGAATAGTCCATTTATCTATCACCCTTTCAGTGAAGTACAATTTGGTTTTTAGGATACCCTTATATTTATCCCAAGCATTTTTAAATTGTTCTACTGTATTGGCCTCAACCACCTCAGATGGGATAATATTTCACTTATCTATCACCCTTTCAGTGAAGTGAAGAAACAAAGAATCTAGCCAATTCCAATTCTAACCCCATAAATTTCCAATAAAATTTTGCTATATGTTAACCCTCTAACCCTGTGTCTTGGTCTCGTTATTTCTGCTGTTGTTTATTTAATTTGGTAAGACTGAAGGTAATTGTAGTCAGCCATGGATAGTTTAATGACGACTGGACGTCATATGAGTTGGTGTTGGTAGCCCATATTCATATGAACACTGTTTCCTGTACAGCCAAACTTTTCTGTCTGCATCTGATAACGTGATTAGACAGTTGTTCTCCAGTGGGAAGGAATTAATATCTTCATGCGTGTTTATAATAAGCGATAAAAGCGTCAGCTGAACTAATTATTGACCCGCACTAGGGCTCCTTTACAGCAAATATCCATGATATAAATAAATTCCTGATACTCTTTAATTCCCTAAAATAGGTTTAATGTCAGAAAATAATGAAATATTGATTAGGTGTTTCAGTCGAATTCCTTCTGAGAACCTAGATATGTAGTAAATTTGACTTAAGTATCTAAACCAGACATTCAATTGTTTATTTTTCCAAGTGCACACACTGGTTAAATTTTAAGGTAATTCTACAAATATACTCTAAGGGCCTGATTCAGAGATACGATTTCCACGGCACTTAGGAGCGTATATTTAAGATCCTAGAAAATTCGCAAAACTGCGCATGCGTAGTAATAGTGCAACGCCATCTACGTAGCGGTAGTTTGAATTGATCGCAAGCACTTAAGATCTTAATTGCTGCGAATCTTTCAGATCTTAAAGATCTTAAGATCTTAAGGATTTGCATGGAAATGGGCGGGGGGAGGCAGGGAAATGAGGGAAAGTGGGCGCGGGCTGACACTTAGGATCTTAAATGAACGCTACCACGTCACTTAAGATCCCAAATGACAGCGCAGAGTTAGGGCTAGTCAATGGTGGTCTAAGTTTAAGATCCACCGCTGTTTGCAAGGGGAGTGACTCTTTA
>WWET01002447.1:193763-204720 GCA_011038615.1 Limnodynastes dumerilii
GCAAAGAAAGGGGGAGGCCTTTAAAAAAAAAAAAAAAAAAAGTAAATTTGTCCCGAGAGTCTGATCTCTCGGGACATATTCTGGGGTGGACAGGACAGTCCCCCGAAAGCGGGACTGCCCCGCTGAAATCAGGACAGTTGTGAGGTATGGGCTTAGCGCTGTCAGCATGTTATATAATGGCAGAGGAATAAGAAAGAGGAGGAGGATTTCTCAAAGAAGACAGCTCAGAGGAACATTCTAAAATGTCAGCCTCCATCTGCCCCCTATTTGCCAGCCTCTACCTGCCCCCTTAATGCCAGCCTCCACACTTAATTCCAGCATCCATCTGCCCCCTTAATGCCAGCCTCCATTTGCCCCCCTATTTGCCAGCCTCCACCTTTAAAATCCAGCCTCTACCTGCCCCCTTATTGCCAGCCTCCATCTGCCCCCTTATTGCCAGCCACCATCTGCCCCCTTAATGCCAGCTTCCATCTACCCCCTTAATGACAGCCTCATATGCCCCCTTAATGCCAGCCTTCATCTGTCCACATATGCCAGTGCCAGCACCATCTGCCCCCTATTCACAGTGCCAGTCTTCATTTGCCCCCATATGCCAGTACCTGCCTCCATATCTGCTCCTATTGTCTGTGTCTGCCTCCAAGTCTGCCTCCAAATTAATTGCTAGTGCCATTCTCCTTATGCCCCCAATTGCCAGCCTCCATCTGCCCCCTATTACCAGTGCCAGCCTTCATCTGCCCCCATATGCGAGTACCTGCCTCCATGTCTGCCACTAATTTCTGTGCCTGTCTCCATGTCTGCCCCCAAATTAATAACCCGTGCCAGCCTCCTTATGCCCCTATTGCCAGTGCCTCCAATGATTTGATGTCCACCCCCATTGCCAGCCTCTGCCCCCAATTGCCAGACCCTATTAAATTATTTACTTACCGTTGCAGTCTTCCTTCCTGTGTGGTGCTTGTACGTCTTGCCTCTTCCTCTGTCCAGCGACCTCTGCTCTGCTGCCACGTGACAGAGCACAGGAAACGTAATACAAGGCTCCAACGGGAGCTCTGTAGGACCAAAACTCCTACAGGGCTCTCGTTGGAGCGCTGTATTACATGTCCTTTGCTCTGCAGAGTCCTGCCGCATATAACGTGTACACAGCATATAACGCGGCAGGGCTTTAAAAAAAAAAAAAAAAAACAAATTTAAAAAAAAAAAAAAAAAAGTAAATTTGTCCCGAGAGTCTGATCTCTCGGGACATATTCTGGGGTGGACAGGACAGTCCCCCGAAAGCGGGACTGCCCCGCTGAAATCAGGACAGTTGTGAGGTATGGGCTTAGCGCTGTCAGCATGTTATATAATGGCAGAGGAATAAGAAAGAGGAGGAGGATTTCTCAAAGAAGACAGCTCAGAGGAACATTCTAAAATGTCTTTGCTCACTACATAATTTATCTTATGACTGTGGTTGCCATTGTAAACAATGTAATAAGAGCCACCACCAGGAATTTTGAGGCCTATGTGAAGTTACCAGGCCCTGCAAAAGAAATTTTGGGGCCCAGTAGTGTTTTTGGGGGCCCCCAACCCTACTCAATAGTGTCTGAAGCATAGGATTTCAGGGGTCCCTCTGAATCTCAGGGCTGTCACAGCTGTTCCCCTTTCCCCCCTGTCACCAGTCCTGTACGTCACATATCAGTTTAGCTCTGCAGACCTGCAGTTATGATTCACAGCAGGTCGATGCACAAGGCAGTCCTATCCTGTGCAGCGTCCTGCTGTTATGCAGCCAGGTACAGCATGTATCGGCGGTGTCCTACTGCTGCTGTAGAGCTAAAGTGAGTATCGGTGGGCCCCCCTCCCTCTGCAGGTGTGGGACAAAAGTCCCGGCAGGTTCCCCCTGATGGCGACCCTGCATATACTCCCTGTGCTTAACTGTAAAACATTAATAGAGGCCAAATGAATCAACCAAAGAATCGTATATAACCAACATTTTTCTCATAACCTGACTGAGGGATTTATGTTAAAAAAAACATCCAACATTATTCATGGGGTTTCTGCATTAATTTATAAGGCAGAATACTGACTTTTACTATTCCTTCTCTTGTCAGCTTTCTGTGCGCTCAAGGTCGAACATGATGTCTGTTCTCCTTTGTTGTAAAACTGATAGTCATTTTGTCATGTTTTGTATAGAAAAATACTTTCTAGAGGAATACAATTAACATACATTTGGATAATGGAAATCTGTTTGTGCATCCTACTGTCAATCTGATTTTCATGAGCTGTTTTGATTGCAACAGATTTAACTTATAAACATAAGTATAGAAAGTTATATACCTCCTAGGGCTTAAATAGAGTGGAAATGGTGGTGTAACTGTCACTCAAATGACATGTAAAGAGAATGCTTTAAACATTGCTAAAATATATTTAAAAAAAATTAAATAGACCAGAAAAAAGTAAGTGGGACATTAGGATGGACATAAGGCATTATGTTTGGGATTTTTAGAAGTTGCAGTTAAAATGTTATAAGATGGCGGCTGGTCTCCATTTTTAATCTGCTTTTATGCGAACGTGTTATTAATACTGTATAGATCCAGACGTTCAAGGCCAAGACATGCCTATAAAGTGGCTTGGTGAGAGCAGAGGGTATGTGATACTAACATTATGCAATGCCAACCTATACTGCGCATATGTGGAATGTAGAAATCAGTTAGATAAGTAGTACCAATTAACTTGCTTAAAACATAATTATACCCTAATAAGGTAATAAAGTTCTGGCTCTGTTGTTGTCAGAGTATAAAGGACTTGGCACAAGGTCAGCTCCCTGGCTTCGTACGCTATTGACCTGACTGAGCGCAGAAGTGCCCGCTGACCTTTTCCATCTCAACAACAATCGAGATAGGGGCCCCTGGAAACCTGTTGATCCTTATCAAGCTATTACTAGCAGCCGAAGATAAGTATTATTCATGTACTTTGCTTATTTCTTTATTAAATATTATAGTTGATTAAGAATTGTCTTGTATTGTCTCCTTTAACTCTTGGTATTTATAGAACCCTCAAGTTTCTCTGGGAATACACTTGATATATTTTTAGAAAATGATTTGCTTCATATTTGCCTCTTCACCAATAATGTCTGGAAGATACCTGGGTCCAAGTTTACTAAGCTGTGGAAAAAGAAAAGTGGAGATGTTGCCCATAGCAACTATTCTAGCTGCCAATTTCTTGTATGTAATAGGAAAATGGGAGCTAGAATCTGATTGGTTGCTATGGGCAACATCTCCACTTTTCTGCAGCTTAGTAAATCTAGCCCCCGGACTCTCAGGGGAACAAGCTGGTCTCCTGCATTTGCCACAGGTATGGGCTTGAAAACATGAATGTCGTCAAGTGTCACCCCTGCATGATGTAAAGTGGGGTGACCTTGATAATGGGATTTAATGGAAATGGTGGTATTGTGGCTCCAGTCCTGATTCTTACTGCTGTGAGTTATAGCACTGCTCAGCGGGGAGTGGGCTTGAAAACATGATTCATGTCATTAACCCCCTGGTGACTGTGAACTTTATTTCTCAATGGGATCTCACATGTTTTCTTTTGTTCCACACAGACCTCTGAGTCAGCTACTTTGATTCTTCTTTACATCATTCACATTGAGCAGATGTACAGGTACATTAGTAGCATTTGACTAAATAGAAACTTTATTAGTAGTCTGTTTGGACAGTTGGTTCTATATTAGGGGAAAGTAACACCTGAATACCTTCTGTTTTGTTATTTAATAACATATTTCTTCTCTAAAGATGTGTCTGGTTCAATCAAATATACTGTATACTTTTGATTTAGGCTGATTTAGTGTTGCTAGGAACAGCCAAATAAACTGCAGTGGAAATTAAAAAATTTGCAGACAGATGTTTCCTAGTTCAAGACTAAATGACTGTGTACAAATAAAGTTGAAATGATCAGTTGGTGGCAATTATGGAATGGTGGCGTATTTCACATTAGGCATATGAGGCAAGTGCCTAGGGGCACCACTTGTTGATGGGCAGTGAGACCCAGTAATTCTCCAAGGGGCACAACTAGTGATTGACTGTTCCCTGACATTACCAAAGTCCTGGCTCCAAATTCCATCATGGAGTATCTGTTATCCTTCTCCCAGAAGGGCCGTGTGCTAGGGGGATGGACTTTAATGTTATCAATAAAGGAAGCCTGACCAGTACATACAACTCTGTAAAATATAAATAAATGTACATATCGGTGAACATTGTAGAGGTGTGGTGACCTAAAATAGTCTTTGTTAGATTAACACTCTGGTTGAAGAAATACATAAACAAAAAGGGCGAACATGAGAAAAGGAATTCCACACAGTAAGCCATCTCCTGATTTACGGTAAGGGGATGTTTTCCGATCGCTAAGATTGGAAAACACTCCCTTTTATACTGTGCCACAGGGAATCGATGACAGGGGAGGGGTGCAGAGCTAGAAGAGGAAGCACTTCCACTGTGTGGGAGGGGGAGGGATGTAAATTGTACATTAGGGGCTAGCTTCAGACTGTATCAAGACAGGTCTGATAAGAGACTGAGAAATAGAGGACTAGCTGCACTCTTTGACATGTTTAAAGAAACATACCCTCATTTGCCCTCAGTGAGGGCCGGTGTATTTTTTGAAAACAATGATTTAAAGTTACCCGTTTTTGGTTAATTGTAATACTTGACCTGATTCAATAGAGTGCAAATCTCCAAACAAATGTTAGAACCAACTGATTTAAACAATTAAATTATACTGATGTTGGCAAAATATGTGACCAGGCAACAACTCTGCTGACAATTATATATATTCGATTATATGTAGCAGATGTATCCTTGTTTATCCCTTGAATTGTACATATAATTATTGTAGATTAAAGCAGTGATGACCTTTCCACAGATAAGAAAAACAAGTGGTGACTGCTCTGGTTTTACAGGTTTCAAAGTTGTTATTCCAAACATATTAGGTGCGTTCTACCACAAGGATAACAGACGGTTGCAAGGTACTGCTTGTGTAGCCTGTAAATAAAATCATTTTCTTATTCTAATGTATGTTTTGACAACAATGCTGAAAAAGTGCCATGTATTATTAAATTGCTAAAAACTGTGTCTTGAGACTGTTGCAGGTGCACTGACAGAACATCAGATATATTGTGATATACTTATTCTGCTTTCATTTGTGTGGGCTATGTCCTCATGCCCAAAGTTAATCTCATCTGCATGAGACATCTGCATATGTTGTGTTCATGTTGTGTTCATTTCTGTCACCAAATGTTGGACACACTCAGTTATAGCTTTGTTATGTTATGTTCACAAATGTGTACCTGTTTCCACTAGCTTAATTGGGCTGAATAAAGACTTAAGAAGGAACTTGAAAATATGAGAGGAAAGTTACTCCTGGGCTAAACCATGTTGATTTCAGGGGGAGTCAAGTTAATAATATACTTTGCATGCAGAGATATATCTTTGAATTGCTTACTGCACACAGATACTGACTAGCTTTACTATCACACTGTTATTTAGACTTGGGATAGGAAACATCACCTCTCAACTCTAATACTGTTTGCAACAGATGAAATATGACTCCCCTGCAATCAACATGGTTTAGCCCAGGAGTAACTAATTTCAAGCACTTACCTAATACATATGCAGTCATAAGATGTAGAATAATTGTGGATCTGAAAGAACAGCATTTGTTTGGCTCAAATGTGGTGGATGAGTTGGAGTCGCTTCCCCAGTGAACTATGATGGATCTGCAAAGATTCACTGTGTGTCAATGGGGAAGTGTCTGTGCTCAAGTGCTTTCAACTGATATTCAGTTATGCATTTTATAATATTAACTGATTCCTACAAATTTTTAGGATACTATGATAAAGTGCTGAACTTTCACAAAAAACACAGTTAAGGTAAACAAAAATAAAAAATATTTAGATTTTTTAAAACCTAATGTTAGGATGATGTATTTGTTAGCCTACAAGAAAGAAACGGTTAAGACACTGATATTTGCCAACCTGTGTTACTTCTACTGGTCATATTTTATCTCTTTCTATCTGTCATGTTATCTAGATGTTGTTAATGTCATTATGGTCTAGACATATTTGTGTGCAGATAAGATTTTAGTACGGTGCATTAATAAAGCAGTAAATGATGACCTTGCTTTTGGCAGGTCAGTGCTGACACAGTATTTCAAATGGTGAACAAGTTAGATGGTTATTGTGATATACTGATAAATACTATAAAAGGCAATGTTCAATAAAGCAACAATGCATAAAACTGTCCGTCTTGTGTTTTTATTTTTATTTTCTCATTGCAAAAAACAAGTTAAATGGTATAGATGGAGATTGTTTTTTGATTGCTATATATAGTTGTCAGGCACATCTGATTTGTATATTATTATTATTATTATTATTATTATTATTATTATTATTATGTATATGATCCAGTGGTAGAGTACAGACAGGATGTATTACATTCTATCCTTAGCTTCATTTTCTGCAAGTTCATTTCAATCAACAGTTGGCAAGGTGCCACACAATTTCATAAATACTTTAATTATACATGAAAGCAGAGAACATGTAGATGCATTTATTAAAATGAAAAAAGGAATATGTTTTATCTTTTTCCAAAGTAAATCTAACGTGACCTTAGTGTACTTTATGGACGTTACAGGGATTTTCCTTTTAAACTAGACCTCTCAGTGTGCAGCATATCTAGTATGAAAAGGGGATAATCCTAAATTAGTAAAAATTTATGTGGTCAAATCAAAGTCACTAAAATAGCGGAGAAAGACAGACATATCTTATATTAAGGGAGTCTTTCAACAAAGGGTTTAGTGTTCATGTGTGACCTCTAATATCTTTTTCTGCATTTACCAGCAAATGCTTAGACTGATGTATCCCAGTATACAGTGCCAGGCTTATGGCTAAATTCCCTGGTGGGTAACATTGGGTCTAATGTCCAACACCGATGTTAAACTTTAAACATGTCTATTGTCCGTTAGTGTCTTAGGACCTGATCCAGAACTACGCCTTGGAGCGAATTTATGCGTGGCAGAGACGTAAATTCGATGTTTTGTACGCACTGCGCATGCGCACCATAGAAAATACGCACATTAAGGTAGCGTAATTGTGAACGTATGGGCCATTCACGTATGTGTCACGTAAATACTTACGTGTGGGCGTGCCAATTTTACGTTAGTCCAAATTACGTGTAAAATACATGAAGTAGGCGGGGGGTTGTATTTAAAGTGTACAGTATGGGTGTGCTTAGCTGCGTAAATTCGTTCAGCCCATACGTACGTGTGCGTATGACTGCGGTTACGTTGGAAAAAGTTAAGGTAGGGTTTGGAAAGCGTATCTTGACAAAATACGTCCGTGCAAGGGGTGTGCCGAGGGGAGTGTAGCGAATTTACGCGCACGAAAATACGCTCCGCGAATAAACGTACGGCAAACGTAGTTCTGGACCCCTTATTCCTTATTGAGACCGGAAATTAGGACCTATTTCCAAAGCTTAAGTTCCTATTATAATATTATGTCAGATGGTTAAAAGAAAATTGATTTACTAAATGATAAAGATATAAATTGTAATTTAGGAGCAAAAATAAATCCAAATAAGATGATTTCACCAATTTTATCCATTTTAAATGAATTCATTCACCTAAATAAGACCAACACAAAATAGTTTTTTGCCAAAACCAAAGTACGAAGATGATTTTAGAACCAAAGTAAAGCCAAAACCTAAACTGAGACTCCACTCGGGTCTGATTCACAGATCGGAACAAGATAAGTCGGTGTGAATACATGCAACTTAAAGCTCCCTCCCATGCTACCTCCCCCTTATTTTACAAACCTAGGGCACTTAAGAATTCCCTGGGGCTTCCCTAACTTCCTGTGCGTATTTTCCTTCTTAAGAAAGAAAATACATATGGATTACTCCCTACCCTGCCTTCCCCGCCTCCTTAACATGCCTTTACCCATCCACTCTTCTTAAGAACTCCCAGAGGCTGCCCAGACACGCCTCTTTCTTCTTATCAAACTACTTGTGGTCTTTAAAGACCTATGTACCTAAGACCTATGTAGACAGCGTAAATAACCTATGCATGCATAGTAGGTTATATCTTTAAAAAATCGCACCTAAGAAGCTGCAGCTTCTTAGGTGTGAATACAGTCCTCTATCTCTAAACGTTTTCTGCCTGAGTAAGCACAGTTTTACATTCTTTGCAAGTAAAAATGTTTATACACAGACTCTGGATCTGCCCCACAAAAATCTAGGCATTTGGGACATTTTCACTGTTACTGTCTTGTTTGCACTGCAAATATGAGACAGTTGGAAGTCAGTCCATGTGAGGGGAAATGGATACAATAGATTTCTGCAAAGTGTTGCTCAGCATTTGCAGATCTATCCAGTTGCACAAAGATCCAGCCACATGAAGAAAAGATGTCTAGATCAGACCCAAGCTCTCCAGAAATGTCAGCATTTTTTTCAGCGCAGCTCTTGATAAGTTTTAATAATAAAAAATGACTTTTATGAAAAAGCTTAGAATTGAAAGCTCTAATTCAACCTTTTGTTAAATCATATTGATACACTCAGGGCTGGTGCTAGGGTGCCCGACACCCCTCGGCAAACTTTAAATTTGTGCCCACCTGTTTAGCAATTTCACATTATAGTTAATAGATTATAGTGTCCATGTAAGCCTCATAAAACACAATCTTGTAACCACAATAAAAGAAAGCAAATCATATTAACTACTATACAAACAAACAGGCTCTAAAGCCCCATACACACTACAGTTTTTTAAACGACAATCGTTCAAAACAATGGTGAAAGGAGTGTTTTAAACGATATCGTGCAAGTGTCATGCCTGATCGTTGTAAAGTACACATCGCATCTTTTGAAAAGTTTAATATAAACGATCAAGCCATTCAGTACTGAAGGCTCAACAGAAAATCGTTTGTAGTGTGTATGCACACTGATTGCCAATCTACTGCTTGAATATCTGTGGTTTATCTGTCGTTTGTCATTTATATGCTGTAGTGTGTATGGGGTCTCCACTATACAATTCCCACTTCATCCTAAACACTGCCACACAATACAGACAATGGGGTAGATCCAGACTTAAGTTCTTTTTACGTTCTTTGGTGTAGCATATTTACGCTATCGTAAGTACTATGCACTCTCCACGCTCGTACGTAATTTACTTGATTTACGTTTGCCAAACCCTACCTTAACTTTTTGGACGTACGTAACGGCCTAATTCGGCCCATACTGTACGATTTAAATGCCTCCCTCCGCCTACAAAGTGTATTTCCAGGTGTCGTTTGGATGACACGCCCTTTGTTCGTATTTACACTGAAGTTACGTACGATCAGAGTTACATAGCGTAACATCTGCCGCACACAGTACATATAAATTGGTGATCTTACGTCAGCGGCTAGCGTAAAAATGCTAGCGTACGTAGCTTAGGATCTGGCCCAATATATCTTAATGACAGCCATACCATACACACATTATCCTAGGGACTGCTATACCATACAGGCCACCATACAACATTCTTGTAACCACAATGCAGTTAAAAAAAGGCCTCCTTTTGTCATTAAAAACAGAAAACATTTGTAACCGCAATACAAGAGAAGCACAGCCTTGTAAGCAGCAACTGTTATCAAGTGTGTGTGTACCTTTTATATATCCATCCAATCTCTCCCTCTTGCATGTATCCAGTCTTCCAATATTTCCCCCATGTGTGCCTCTATTCACCAGTGTTCCCCATCATGTCCCTCCATCCCCCTAGTATTTCCCATCATGTCTCTCCATCCCCCAGTATTCCCCTTCATGACTCTCCAGCACCCCAGTAGTCCCCATCATGTCTCTCCAGCTCCCAGTATATCCCAACATGTGTCTCCATCTCTCAGTATTCCCCATCATGTCTATCCTGACCCCCAGTGTTCCCCATCATGTCTCTTCAGCTCTCAGTATTCCCCATCATGTCTCTCCCGACCCCCAGTATTCCCCATCATGTCTCACCAGCTCCCAGTATTCCCCATCATATCTTTCCGGACCGCCAGTATTCCCTATAATATCTCATTCTCCATCATGTTTTTTCAGCTCCCAGTATTCCCCATAATGTCTTTCCAGCCCCCAGTATTCCCCATCATGTCTCTCCAGCCCCCCAGTATTCCCCATCATGTCTCTTCAGCTCCTAATATTCCCCTTTTGGTTCCTATATGTTACTAACCTCTGAAGTCTTCCCTCCTTCCAGCTGCTGCTCTCTTCCGTGGCGGTCTCAGATGTGAATGACACTGATGTGACCTAAAGTCACACCAGCGTCATTCATTGATACACAGGAGTAGGGGGGAGGTGCTACAGTAAATGAGTGCTGCTGTTAAATAATTTAAGGTGCTCTTACCAGAGTGGTGGAAGCACCTTACAATGTTTAATAGCAGTGTCCATTTTAGGGGCAGACAGGCGCTGAAGTGGGGGAATGAGCACCTATTCAGCCTGTGGACCGCATTTCACCGACCCTGCGTGTGTTTCTAAGTTGTTGTGTATTCAGACCCTCCAACATGACCCATGCCATAAGGTAAACAATATTCTGCACCTAAGCTTTCAGCTTTCAATTACTATAGTAACCACCTGTGTAGAAGGGAAAACATGTTAATTCATTAAAACCAGGTAAGTGACAGTTGGAAACACAAGGAACAGAAAATGTTCTACCTAAAAGAAAGGGTCATGTTGGAGTGTCTATGGGCCTGATCCAGAGCTCTGGTGCACTCCCCCTGTCACACCCCCTGTGTGAGCATAGTTACACACAGTTACGCCGGCTGAAGGCTACCCTAACTTCAGCCGGCGCAACACAAGGAAAATGTTCTACCTAAAAGAAAGGGTCATGTTGGAGTGTCTATGGGCCTGATCCAGAGCTCTGGTGCACTCCCCCTGTCACACCCCCTGTGTGAGCATAGTTACACACAGTACAGTTA